>JADRCH010006797.1:269622-291994 GCA_019843965.1 Rhynchomys soricoides
CCCCCCCCCCCCAAATATAAAAGGGACTCATTAAGCCTATCCTTTCCTGCAGTGTTTCTGGCAGTTAACTGTTGTTGGAGAGGTCCATGAGGCCCCACCCCTTCTTGAGGGTCTTGGACAGTTATTGTGAGAAGGAGGAGCACATCAACCCCTCCCATGAATGGCTCATGAGTTCCCACCATTCATCAAGATTGCTGTTCCTTTTCTTTCAGGTATGCAAAGATAAGTTGTCCTTGCTCTAGCAAATAAATTCCTACCCATGCTTAAGCAAGAACATTCGGATTAAAAACTCAGTAGGTAACAGCAAGATGAAAATGGGAATAGAACTTGCAAAGAACAGTTCTAGTGAGAAAGGATGGAGCATGAGAGGGCGGTGCTAGAATGTTTACATGTTAAACAAAACGTGACTTCATGTTTAGAAAATTTACTCAGTTTTTCTGGACTCCTCTGCTGCATGAAGATGAGAAGAAGGGAGATAGGCTGTCTGCAGCTCAGCCGGCAGTCAACTACATCTTCAAAGGAAACCACAAGAAAGGGAAAATCTCCGTTCTTTCTGGGTGGGAAAATAATGAGTCATCATGTCCTAGTGATAATTAGAATGATCAATTCATAAATTCTGAGTAATAGGTTTTCACTTGTTGAGATTAATGGTCTATTACTTTACTTTCCAACGTCTGCCATATACAGCTGCCAAAATGCAATGTGTTGTCATCTTCTGGTCCTCTGATCACATAGAATAAATGGCCTTGGATCCTGATTCTGCCTCAGAAAAGAAAGAAATATTTACACCTTCCACCAACAGCTATGGTGGTTGACAGCTTCTTCAAGAGAGAAATGAATTTTTCAGTGCAATTTGTACATAATAATATGTCAGGAGTGTGAAACAGAATGTCTGACCTTCCAGAAATAACAAAGGTCACCAGAGCCTGCCTGTGTCACAGTTGGGCTGGCCTCAGTCTATTAAAATTAGAAACGCCTTTTCCCCCATTCAATATGGAAAATATAAAATGTATCTCAGGTTATTATTTGTCTGAGATCTCAGCTAAGAGCTAAATATATTCAGTGATGTTTGAACCCTCTAATTTCTCATCCAAGAAATTTATTCTGGCCTTAGATTACATGAAAATCTTCCATTTGATCAAATTTCTTTTTATTTTTGAGCATTTTGCCATGAAAAATGGCAATACACTATACACGTACCTTAAAAAGAAAGAACTCTAGGTTCACAGATATTTTTAAAAGATTTTATTTATTTTATACATATGAGTACACTGTAGCTGTCTTCAGACACACCAGAAGATGGCATCAGATCCTATTACAGATGGTTGTAAGCCACCATGTGGTTGCTGGGATTTGGACTCAGGACCTCTGAAAGAGCAATCGGCGGTGCTCTTAAACGCTGAGCCATCTCTCTAGCCCAGGTTCACAGATTTTTAACAAAGATTGTTACGTACCAATTTGTGTGCTAATCTTTTTGTAGCCTTGGAAAAATCACTTTAAAAGGCTCATTCATTCAGAGTTACTGTTTCAGTTTTGGTCAATATTTTCAACTATGAATAACATGTAATTCTTTTAACTTCTTCTTGTGTGTTACAGGCCTATACAGAGATTGGCTGCCCCTGTCCCTGGTCTCATCCCCAGACTAGAAAACACTGCTAACCTAGTGTAACCACTGGTATGTTAGCTGTATTTCCTAGACCTGGGAAGTTTTGTCTACAGGTCTAGACAGGAGTTAAAAAGGTAAACTGAGGTAGCAGAAAAGTGACAGAATCTCTGATTTCTAATACTTGTTCATGGCCATTAATCTTTTTGTAGCCTTGGAAAAATCACTTTAAAATAATCTGGCCTTCATCTTTATGCAGTATAGAAGGAGAATGGTCACATGTTGTCTGAAGGGCTACAATTCTATGGTTCTGATTTCTAGAAATTGACTTATTTGTACTACACCAAATTAGAAGATTTACTTGTCTGGAATTTCACAAGGGTAACTCTGAGCTCATAGTACTTTAATATATTTATAAGTCATGTTTCTCAAATACCAGTTACCTCCTCTTTCCCCAACTCCTACTAGGTCAAGCACTTTCCCCTTCTCTCCTGATCTCAAATTCATTTTATTTGTATTTTTAATAACCCACTTCATCCAGTTTGTGCTGCCCATATACTCATGATTTGGGGACCATCCACTGCAGCATGGTCACATATCAGGGGCCATACCCTTAAATAAAAATGATGATTCCTCCCTAGTAGCTATCAACTCTAAATAGATCCTCAACTTTGGGTGGAGGTCCCTGAGTTCTTTCTCTGTCCATGCTGGAAAGTTGAACGGCTTTATCTTGTGCAGGTATTGTGCAATCAACAATAGCTGCTCTGAGTTCACAAGTATATCAGTCCTTTCCTGTCCAGAAGACAGTTTTGTCCTGGTCTTTCCTGGCCTCTAGATTTTACAATCTTTCTACCTCTTCTTCCCTAATGTCCCTTGACTTTCAAGGGGGTGTGATATAGATGTCCTATTTATGACTGAGGACTCCACAGACTTTTGTTCATTGCCCTTTGACTTGTTGTGAGTTTCTGAGTTAACTGATCTCCATTGCACTAAGCTATGTGTGTTAAGGATAAGTATCAGCAGTTCTTTTTAAACTTCAAATTTGTGTCATATCCATGTGCCACATCTATTTTTATTTTCTACAAATTTTTCTTTGAATTAATTCATTTAAAAAAAATCTAACTTTGTTCGTAGAAATATTGGACCATTTTATTAAAGAGATGCATAATTAAGGTATATTCTTTTCTGTCGCTGTGATAAAACACTAAGACCAAGAAACATATAGATGTGTTGATTTTGACTTATGGTTTCAGAGAGTTAGAGCCCATGGTAATGAAGAAGTATGGCAGCAAAAGGCTGGTGTGATAGCTGAAGCCACAAGCTGAGAGCACATGTCTTGAACCACAAGCATGAAGCAGAGACAGCAATGGCAAAATCCTTAGAGTCTTAAGCTCTCAAAGCCTGCTCCTAATGACATTCTTTGTCTAGCAACACTGCACCTCTTTTTTGTTTGTTTTTGTTTTGTTAGTTTTCAGACAGGGTTTCTCCAAGTAGCTTTGGCTATCCTGGAACTTACTCTGTAGACCAGGCTGGCATGGAACTCACAGAGATCTGCCTGCCTTTGCTTCCCAAGTGCTGAGATTAAAGGCATGTGCCACCATAACCCAGCAAGGTTGTACCTTTTAAAGTTCCCCAAGCAGCATCACTAACTGGGGGTCAAGTGTTTAAATGCCTGAGACTCTGGGGAGCATTTCTCATTTAAGTAACTATATTCCACTCCCCGGTCCCCATAGTCTTGCAGCCATATCATAATGCAAATGCTTTTAGTTGATCTTCGAAAGTTTCCATTATCTGCCACAGTTAAAACACTGTTTAAAAATCCAAGTCTCTTGCGATCTGGAACGATTACTGATTGGTTAAGAGAACTTGCTCTTGTAGATGACTTTGGTTCAGTTCTCAGTATCCACATGTTGGTTCAAAATCAAAACACCAGTTTCAATAATCAGTGCCCTGTTCTAACGTCCAAAGGTATGTGATATACATATATACTTGCAGGCAAAATACTCATACATATTAAGTAAAAATAAATAAATCTTTTTAAATGTTCAAAGTCTCTTCTGAAACTCATCTCTTAACTGCAGCCTGCTGTAAAACCAAAAAGCAAATTACATATTTCCAACATATATTAGCACAGAATATCCACTGCCATTGTAAAAGAGAAGAATCAGGACATAGTGAAGAAATACTGGATCAAATCAAGACTCAAACCCATCAGGAAAAGCTGTAACCCTGTAGCTCCATAAGTGATGTCTGGGACTTTAATTTCAAAGGGCTTAGATGGCTCTGTTCCTCTGGCATTGTTGCCTGAAATATGTATCTTTCTCTTAGAGTATTTCCAATCCCAATATTCTCCTGTATATCGTCTTTGCAGATAACTCATATTGCTGACATCTCCACTTCCTAAATCTACTCCATCATTGCCATTAGTTGGGGACCAAGAATTCAAATGCCAAAATTATGTGGGACATCTCATTCAAATCACTAAATTCTAGTTCCCTCAAACACTCTTTGGTCATATTGTAATATATCTAGATGTATTTTAAAAAGTCCTAATGGTCTCTCAGTCTCAATACTGTAAAAAGTCCAAAGTCTCTCTGATACTCAAGGCTATCTCTTTTTGTTGTTGTTGTTGTTGTTAAAAAAAATTTATTTATTTATTTTATATGAGTACATTGTAGCTGTTTTCAGACACACCAAAAGAGGGTAACAGATCTCATTACAGGTGGTTTTGAGCCACCATGTGGTGGCTGGGAATTGAACCCAGGACCTCTGGAAGAGGAATCAGTGTTCTTAACCACTGAGCCATCTCTCTAGTCCTCAAAGCTCTCTCTTAACTATATAAAAAAAAATCACATAACTTCTTACATATAAGGGCATAGCATATACATTGCCATTCTAAAGATGACTGAAGGCATGATGGGAAAATACTGGACCAAAACAGACTAAATCCAAGCAGAATAATCACCAAATCCCATGTCTGATGTCTAGAAAATTAATTCCAAATTCTTAAATGGCTTTACCCTTCTAGTTTGCTTCCTGTAATATAATTTTTCTTGTGGGCTGTATTCAATTTATATACTTATCTGTACTTGTTAGATATCTCACAGCTTTAGCATCTCCAATTTCAACTGCAACCCAAGTTTCACTTTCGCGGCTTTATGAAGGAGACCTTCCGGGCCTCCTGTAAGTATTCTCCTGCCAAACATTGCCTGACCTCATTGGCTTTCTGAAACCCTAGAGGAAGATTTCATAACCTTTTACCTCTCATAGCCTTCATGACTCTAAAATCAAAATTACATAGATAACAGTTCCGAGTTTGTCTACCAGTCTGGATCTTGCCCTGTCCTTCAATCATATTTGTAAAAGCTTGTTAGTTGTTCTTTTTTTAAGAGCATAAAATTTCTTAGGTCTTTTCATTAACAATTGGAGGATTAGCTAAGACAGGTGGTTTAAATGAGAATCCCCACTCCCCACAGCTACCCCATAGTCTCATGTATATGACTGTTTGTTTCTAAGTTTCTAGACTGTTAAGAAGGATTAAGAGGTGTGATTTTGTTGAAGGAGGTGTGTCATGGGGATGGAGATGAGCTTTGAGGTTTCAAACATTCTCATCAGACCTAGTCTGAGGATCAGGATGTAGGCTCTTAGCTACTGCTCCAGAACTATGCCTGCCTGCCTGCCTATTGCCATGCTCCCTACAGTGATGAACATGGACTAATCCTCTGAAATTGTAAGCAAGCTCACAATTAAGTGTTTTCTATTGTAAGTTTCCTTAGACATATTATCTCTTCATGGCAGCATAACAGTAAGTAAGACATAGGGTTACATAATTAAACTCTCTCTCAGAGAGAGGGGGGGCAAGAAGAGACATGTTTTCAGTTGAACTGAAACAGTTCATCATTATGAAGGACTACTCTATAGGAAATGCTAAGGATAGTTTTTTTTTTTTCATATTTTATTTACATTTCAAATGTTTCAGATCTCCCCTTTGGAACCTCCCCATTCCCTCCTCCTTCCCCCTGCTAATATGGGGATATTCTCTAACCCACCCTCCCACCCACCCACCCACTCGTCTTTCCTCCTTGTCATTCTCCTATACTGGGGGATCTAACACCCTTAGGCCCAAGGGCCTCTCCTCCCCCTGACGGATAACAAGGCCCTCCTCTGCCTCATTTGTGGCCAGCATCATGGGTATCTCCATGTGTATTCTTTGGTTGGTGGATCAGTCTCCAGGAGTAGCGGAGGAGGGGGTTAGGGGGGGTTGTCAGGCCAGTTGCCACTGTTGCTACCTCCCTGGGGTTGCACACTCCCTCATCTCCTTCAGTCCTTTCTCCAAGCCCTCCATTTCAGACGTCACACTTAGAACTACTGTTGCTGCGAAGTGACTCTTGGGTATTTCAAACTTTTGGGTTAATAACCTCTTAACAGTGAGTACATACCATGTTTGTTCTTTTGTGACTGCGTTACCTCACTCAGGATGATATTTTCAAGATCCATCCATTTGTCTATGAATTTCATGAAGTCATTGATTTTAATAGCTGAGTAGTATTCCATTGTGTAAATGTACCACATTTTCTGTATCCATTCCTCTGTGGAGGGACATCTGGGTTGTTTCCAGCTTCTGGTTATTATAAATATGGCTGCTATGAACATAGTGGAACATGTGTCATTATTACATGTTGGAGCATCTTCTGGGTATATGCCCAGGAGTGGAATAGCTGGTTCCTCAGGTAGTATTATGTTCATTTTTCTGAAGGTCCGCCAAACTGATTTCCAGAGAAGTTGTATATCAGTAAAAGAAAATGACACTATATTACAACATGGCAATACAAGACAGAATGTAGACTTATTTCTGGTGTGTTAATTGGCTTCCTGTGTTTTTGTGTATGTGCATTTGTTTGCTTTTTAAAAAAGATATATTTTATTATTTTATATGTATGTGTGCTTTGCCTACATGTACATATGGGTACTATGTGTATGACTGGTGCATGCATGTTAGAAGAGGGCATCAGATCCCCCAAGACTGATATTAAATGTTGTCATAAGCCACTATGTTGGTGCGAGGATTTAAGTATGTTCTGGAATCTGCCTAAATACTGGTCTGTGTGGGGGCATTTTCTCTGAGTGAATAGAATATGTAATATCAGTTGATAACTCCTTGAATTCCCTTCAACCCTTTGGTTTCCAATGACCATGCCTCTTTCTATGCTAACATTGGAGCATGGACCTCACAGTGATGGTTGCATAGGAAACTACTTACTCATGCCTGGTACTATAAGCCTAGCAAAGAACCCACAGTCGAGGAAGTAATAAGTCCCAGTAGATAGCCTATTACTATCATTTTTATAAACATATCAGTCTTAGAACCATCTAAATGTTTATAATCATAAATTACTGCAGCTCTCAGGCCTCATCAGAGAAACTTCTTTTTGCAGTGAACTGTAGTTAAGACAGAGACCCACAACCAGTCAAAATGCAGAGAATAAACAACTGTGGAGTGCTCAGTCCCAAATGAGACACCTATATCACAAGCTGTGGTGGCTCAGGCATTTGAATCCTTGGTACAAGGTGGTGACACTGTTTTGAGGAGGTTATGATGAGCAACAGTCTTGCTGAATGAAGTATATCTGTGGGGTGAGATTTGAGACTTTAAAGTCTTCTCCAATTTAGAATTTTCTCTTTGATTTTTCTTTGTTCTTAAAAATGTGATCTCTCAGCTAATTTCCTGATCCTGCTACCATGCTTGTACTTGCTGTCATGCCCTACGGCTATCCTGAACTCTTATTTTTTTTTGGTTTTTTGAGACAGGGTTTCTCTGTATAGCCCTGGCTATTCTGGAACCCACTCTGTAGACCAGGCTGGCCTCGAACTCAGAAATCCACCTGCCTCTGCCTCCCAAGTTCTGGGATTAAAGGTGTGCGCCACTACTGCCAGGCCTATCCTGAACTCTTATTCTTCCGGTATCCTAAGTCAAAATAAAATCCATCTTCCTTAAATAGTCTTTGGCCATTATGCTTTATCACATAAATAGAAAAGAAGCTAGCACAGAAGTTGATACCAGGAGTAAAGTGTTGCTGTGAAGAATCTGACCATGTTGTTTTATAGAGGTATTCATAAGACTTTAAAACTTTGGACTAGAAAAGTGGTTGAATCCTGTAAGCAAGTCTCAGTGAGCCATCCTTACAGGAAACTGGAAGACAGGAGTGCTGACAGCAAAATGGACAGTAGAAGCCCAGGTCAAACTTTCAGAGAGCGTAACAAGGACTTTAACAGCAACTATTCTTGTTCTAAGGCTTAGTGGTTTTTTTGTTTGTTTGTTTGTTTGTTTGTTTTTTTTATGTAATAGATTTCTTTGGCAGAGAAAATTTCAAGACAACATGATACTGAATCTATAGCATAGTTAATGATAATGCTTAATCAGGTCTACAATGGGAAAAAAAAAGAAAATGGTACAAAAAGATATGCAAAAATGCAGTTTGGAGAAACAAAGAACATCAAGAATCTTAAAGTTACAGCCAAGGCATCTGGTGAAAAAAAAAAGGCTATAATTGCTAAGGGATTAGAGCCATTAAAGAGTGGCCTGCTCTGCACTGAATCAAAGGGAAGGTTGCCCTCAGGACATGACCCCACCCAGCTATGCCTGCTGGCTAATTTTATGTCTACTTGATATAAGCTAGAGTCATCTGAAAGTAGGGAACCTCAATTGAGAAAATGCCTCCATAAGATCCAGCTATAAGGCATTTTCTTAGTTATTGATGGAGGAGGGCCCAGCCCATTGCAGGAGGAACCATCCTTGGGTTGATGGTCCTGAGTTGTATAGGAAAGCAGGCCGAACAAGCCAAGATGAGCAAGCCAGTAAGCAGTATCCCTCCACAGCCTCTATTTCAGCTTCTGCCTCCAGATTCCTGCCCTGTTTGAGTTCCTGTCCTAACTTCCTTCAATGATGAGCTATGATATGGAAGTGTAAGTCAAATAAAATCATTTGCTCCACAACTTGCTTTTGGTCATGGTGTTTCATTATAGCAATAGTAATCCTAACTAGGACACTAAGATTCCAACTTGTGAAAAGAAAAAGCCTAAGTTTTCTGTTCTAGAAAGCAACTGCAAACAAAATCTGTATAATTCTAGATGGTAAGGGTCCATCCTAAGCTGACAGCTGAACTTGACAGTGTCATCCATCTGATATTGGCTTCAAAGGCATGAAAGACAGAAAAACAATGGGATTGAGGAATCTTCCTCTGTAGGTTGAGAGTTGCTCAGGGGAGATAGCACGTAAAAGAACCTCTGCACCCAGAAAAGACAGGGGACCCTGAGATGCCATTGATTGAAACTGCAAAAGTGCAGTTTCATTTGCAGTGAAGACAGCAAGATGTTGAAGATGCCAGAGCGATGAATTTGCTGCCAAGAAGAGTTACATACAGGGAGTGGAACAAGGCCAAGCTTGAAATAGATATATGTTGCAGGCACCAAAGCTCGAGGGACAGAGTCTTCTAAATCCTTTGACATGGATCCATAGGATTCAGTGTTTTCCCTGCTGGGTTTTAGTCTTCATTATGTCTTCACTATGCCTCATTTCTCTATTTTGGAATGTTAATGTATAATCAGTGCCATTATATATTGGAAGTATATAACTTACATTTTGATTTTATAATTAAGGGGTTATAATTAAGAGATTGTCTTGATTTCCTGTCTTAATTTGTTTTCTATTGCTATGGCAAAACATCATAACCAAAAGCAATTTGGGGAGGAAGGGGTTTATTTAACCTCACAGCTTACAGTTTACATTTCTTTACGAAGAAAGCTAGAGCAGCAACTGTTGTAGGCAGTTGAAAGCTGAAGGCAGAAGCTGAAACAGAAGTCATGATAGAATACTGCTTGCTCCTTATTGCTTGTTCAGCCTGATTTCTGATACAACTCAGGATTATCTTTCAAGGAATGGCATTGCCCCTGACTGTGCTGGGTCCTCCTGCATCACTCATTAACCAAGAACACGTCCTATAAATTTACCTACATGCAATCTGTTGGAGGCATTTCTTCAATTGATGCTCTTCTTCCTAGATAACTAGTTTTTGTCAAATTAACAATTCACTCCCGTTTTGTGTTTACTGTTAAAGATGTGGTTTCTTAGCTTCCTGTTCCTGCCATATACCTTCTACTTGCTGATATGTCTCTACCACACCATTATAGATTTTGATACCTCTGAAAGCACAAGCCAAACTGTTTCCTTTGGTCATTTTTAAAAATCACATAACCAGAAAAGTAACTAACACATAACTACTCCCCACGAAGCTCAGGAAATACTGGGGAAGAAAGGGCAGAGATATTGAAGTACCCAAAGACTTGGGAGGACTTCTGTGAAATAACTTCTTGTGGACATGACAGGGCCGTTGTGTTCATGAACTCGCAGCAGCTGTGGTTGACTGAACTAGACCTGTAGAGGATTAAGCCAGTCAACATTCTAGAATGTGGGAGAATATCATATCTTTAACAGAAAATCTATTGGCAGTTGATGGCTGTTACGGGAGGAAGAATAGGGTCTGGAGACATGGCTTGGCAGTTGAGAGTACTGGTAGCTTTTCCAGAGGACCTGGGTTTGATTACCACCTATTTATAGCCATCTGTAACTCCAGTTCCAAGGGGCCTAACATGACCTCTTCTGGCTTCCACAGGCA
Source organism: Rhynchomys soricoides (assembly GCA_019843965.1). Taxonomy (NCBI): domain Eukaryota; kingdom Metazoa; phylum Chordata; class Mammalia; order Rodentia; family Muridae; genus Rhynchomys; species Rhynchomys soricoides. The sequence continues at coordinate 279,898 of JADRCH010006797.1, forward strand.
CTAGGCATGCACATGATGCACAGACATATGTACTATCCAGACACTCATACACATTTATATTTTTTTAAAAAATGAATAGATGGTGTTAGAAGGGGAACATGAGGTAGATGTCCAGGAAGAATTGGAAAGGGGAGTGTTTGGTGGATATGCTCACAATTGCTTATGTATATGAGATTATCAATAAATAAACTTTAAAAAATAGTAACTGAAAAAATAAAAAAGATGATTGTATGAATCATTTACCTGAACGTTTTTCTTGTTTTGTTTTATGGTTTTGGAGTTCGAGCTCAAGGCCCCATGGATGCCAGGCAAGAACTCTACCACTGAGCCACATCCCTAAATCCCTATTAGAATTTATTAACAAAGTGAACATCAGTTATCTCTTTCAGGTTCTAAACTATGTGCTTGCATTTAAGATATCTATATATCATCTATTTATCATCCTTAGCTGTTTATGGATGATAATAATCCATCAGTTATATTTATGACAATGCACATGGTCCCCAACAGAGGATGGTTTGACTTACAATGTATTTTTTTTCTTAATAATGGCTTGAAAGTGATTGGCATTCAGTAGAAACTATACTTTGAAGTTTGAATATGGTCCCTATTGGTATGTGGATCACAATCCTTCATCTCTTATAATACTAAGAAGGTGTACAATCCACAGGTTCCAGTCAGCCCCCTGGTCACCAAGAAGAAACAATTCATATTGTTCAATATGCAATATTGTTATCTGGTATTTTTGACAGGTTAGGGACGTTCAATGCATTTCTGATAAGATTTTCAACTTACCATTGGTTTATTATAATATACTCCATTCTTAGGAGAGGAAGAGCATCACAAACTTGGCTGTGGCTCAAGAAGTCAGACCGAGTATTTTCTCCCAGGACACAGCTATTTAATGTGGGGAACACATAGACGGATGTTTGGATAGCACTACTGTTCATGGTGCCCTCAGCTTGCTTTGTTACTATCACTAACATACTGCCATCTTCTCCTTTCCTCTTCTTTCTTTTCTTCTTTTCTCTTTTCACCCTATCTTCACCACTCTTCCTCCCTTTTAAATGCTTATTTATTTTGTTCCTTAATTATTCCCCCCCCTTTTTTCATTCATTCTTCTATCGGTCCTTTCTTCCTTTCTTTTCAAAAACTGTCAGTATTCTTAAAAATCTATGGTGTATAAAATCCTCCCAACCACAAATTATTGTAAATATTTTAGAATGGTTAATTCTTGAATCTGGGCAATGAGAAGGCAGACAGAGTTAATGTCTCCAAATTTACTGGTTTTGAAACAGCCCTAGTACAAGATAAGCTCTGCAAAGTGTCCTGTATCTTGCCAAAGGGCCCTCCACATGTAGTTCTGGGCCTTTTACTAATTTCACTTTTTATTCTTCTTTTAAAGGAAACAGCAATATTATATTTTAGGATCACTGTTAATTGAAACATAGAGAAAGGCTAAATTTCTCACTGAATGGTTGTGCTATTATTATTACCTGCCTTGGGAAAACTGATCGAGCCTTCCCTTCAAACATTAAGGGTACAGAGTAAAGAGTAAAAATGTGGGACTTAGAGAAATGAAAGGACTATTCCTTTATTTGTCATTATGCCTGACCTTCTAGGAATACTGAGATGGCCTAGCAAGAAAGGATCCTAGAGCTGCCAAGCCCTTTCTATTGAATACAGGATGCAGATTGTGAATGATAACTGGTCCCCCAAACATGGCTGCTTGTTTTCTGCTGGGTTATGTGCATGGGCTTTTAGTGATATGCCTTGTTTAATCACTATATTATTACTGTTCTCTTTTAAACAATAATAAAAGAATGAAATCAGTAAAGAGCCCAGAAGTACATGTGGAGGTGGCTTTTGTAGGATACAGGACACTTAATAGACTTCATTTCCTACAAGGCTGTTTCCAAACCATTTTTATTGTCAGTGTGCCTGCTAGGTAGAAAGAACTTTCTGAGAAGAAAAAATATATGAAACTTCACATTGTTTGAAAAATTGCCACTTATATGCATGCTATTTATTTAGAAATAATATCTATGGGAAATGTTGGTGTTGAAGAGACATTATGAATGTGAGGAGGCCTCCCAAACCCTGTCACATCAGTGGCTACCAATCTCAGTGCAGAGAGATCTGAGGAGGCTCTGTTGTTTGATCTATTCTAGCTTATATTGACTTTAAAACCTAACCTACACCTGAAAATAGTGATGACAAGAATGCATGATGTTAGATTGAAGCTTAATAAAATTGAATGTAATGCATTAAAATATGTGGAGGGTGTCTTTTTTGTATTTTCTTGGGTTTTGTGTATTTACTGTACATATCCCTCCGAAATTGTGAAGTTGAAATGTGAATTAGAAAAGGGTGCGAAGCATTTCTAGATTTTCAAGTGGGGAAATAGATCAACATACTTATAAGCCTTTCTTGCTATTAGCATAAGTAATACTTGTCTAAGTAACCCTTACTTACTATTGGAGTCAACTTTATGACCACGGGCTATCTGTATAATAACTGCCTGGGGAACTACTGAAAAGTATAGGTCCTAGGGTTTTGACCTTGAGGATTACACCTCAGTGGGACTAGGGATGAGTCTGAGATTACATTCTAAAGCTTGCGGTGGTGGTTGTATTCAGCAGCACAGCTATATAGGAGAGTGAACAGCCTGAATATGTCTGATCTCATAGTAGTATACAAAATAACTGATAGTGTGCCTGTGAAAAAAGTCACATTGCTTGAAAAATTGCCACCTAGGGATGTCATTTATTGGGAAAGAATGTCTTTGGGAAGGTTGGTATTGAAGAGAAATAATGAACATGAATAGGCAAATTAGATCAACTGGCAGGGAGTTTTTAGAAAAAAATAGTTATTTCAGGGAAAATAAAACCATTAGCTATTTTTTTGTTGTTTTTAAATTTCCCTTTCAAAAAATGCAGCTTAGTTTTATTATATGGAAGAAGTTGTCAGGGGATTGTCTGTCTCTGCTAAAACTCCATGGTAGAACAGAACTAAGAAGGACAGTGTCTAAGATACATGAAAGGAGCAGATCACCACTCCTCTCTTTTAGTTATTCTGAAAGCCCAGGTTCTCAGATCCATGCTACTTGGGGAAGAGGTAGGTACTGTCCTTTCTGGTTTTGGTCAGATTTCCAGAAAAGCATCAACACTGTTCCCAAATTGTATGTAAATCTCCTTATTTGGCAGGTCAGTGTTTGTTGTGGTTAGAATGCTTGGCCATAGGGAGTGACACTATTAGAAGGTGCATGCTTATTGGAGGAGATGTGGCCTTGTTCGAGGAAATGTGTCTTTGCCTAGGTGGGATTTCAGACCTCCAACGCTCAGGCTCCACTCAGCCACATCCTTGCTGGCTAAAGAAGACAGTTGCCTTTTTCTGGCTGCCTTTAGATCAAAATGTAGAATGCTCACCTCCTCTAGCCCCATGTCTGCCTGCACAGTGCCATGCTTCCTGCCATGATAATAACGGACTGAACCTCTGAAAATGTAAGCCAGCCCCAATGAAATGTTTTCAATTTTAAGAGTTGCCTTGGTCATGGTGTCTCTTTACAGCAATGAAAACCCTATCTAAGAGTGTTGGATTCCTCTCCTCCCAGCTTGTTGAAGACTCATATGTCTTTGCAGGTAGTAGGAACAGAGAAGTCAAGCTTCAACATGACTGACACTGTGAGGCTTTCAGCATCTACAATCTGGAGGCCTCTTTCATTACTGATTCTTTAGTATTTGTCATGAGTCAGCTATAAGGATACATGCTTTATTTAGATCAATTCTTTACACTTGCTTATTTATTTGGTTTATAAAATGTGGAAATGAATGCACCTAAAACTTAAGAAACTTGTTTAAAGTCATACAATTATAGGTGTAGTCACTGGCCTGATATTTGTGCAAGTCCATAACTCAAAGTTTCCTTGGTTTTGGATAGGGCTAGGTTTATTTATGTGCAACTATTACAAGAGTCAGACCAAAGCACTTAAAATGAGTTCAGTTGCCATTAAAATTCTCATTATCTTGCAGAAAATGAATCTTGTTAACCATGTTTTAAATAAAGAAATATTTAGGGGAAAGTTGTAATCAGATATTAAAGACCTGTGTGATTAATTATGTTTTATTAACAAGAAAGCCCAATATATTTTTTAGTATAGCCATAAACATAAATTAATGTTTTAAGTATAAAACGAGTTGCATAATTTTATTCTGATTTGTTAGCCTATGCTAGTTTAATAATATGTGACAGTGCATCAAAAGACCCTCTTGGACTGGTGTTTTAATTGTTATAACAATTTTATATAGAGTAAAGGGCAGCTGGGTAATTCTGATTCCTTAGCAACAAGGGATATCATGAAAAAAATGTTATTTTTGAGATAATGTTTTCGTTACAATTTCCTCCATAATGTTCTTTTTAAAGTGAGCTTGCGAGTACAGAGCTGTGAATTATCCTCATTCCCAGAAATAATCTTCTGAAAGCATCCATGGGGTTGTGTCTCCTCCTGAGGACCATCTCTCAGGAGAGAATAATTTCCCTCACAGATGTGAGTCTGTCTCTATACAGTTTTGAATGGATTCAGCCCTCTACTGGCTGCCCCATTTCTGAGCCCCAGTAACACTAATACCATACTTTTATCTTCAAGATCATTTATAATGTCTTCTTTACTTCAGTTTGACCTTTGCAGATTATATTTCCTTTTATAAAATGTCTCCAGATTTATTAAAATACAATTGAGAAACTAAAATGTATATATTTGCAGTATGCAGTGTGATGCTTCAGTATATGTATAAATTGCAAAATGATCAGGTCAAGTAAATTAACAAGACCATCACCTCATATACTTGCATTATATTTCTAGTGAGAATTCCTAAGATTGATTTCCTTAGAAGTTTTCAGATGTACATTGTAAACTGTGGTGATGATGAGGATAAGAGCTCCCTAGAATTTATCTGTTGTAACAGAATCTTTGTAGTTTGGTCCAAAATCTTCACATCTTAGCCACTTCCCAGGCAGCCACCCACTTCTGTGAGGTCAGCTTGCTTAGAGTCCTTACCAAATGAGATAGTACTTTCTGTGTCTGCTTTATTTCACACAACACTTCTGCTACCTCATTATAGGCCCAACAGTAAAATGCTAAATCACAATGAACTAAAACCTCTTACACTGTGATGCAAAATAAAATTTTTCATCTTTTTCAACTGATATCTCAGGTAATTTGTAAACATGATAGAAAGTTTATTAATATAGCAATATCATAGAAGAGTAAGCTTGTTGGTCAAAACAAAAATAATAATGAACAATTACCTGGATATAAAAAATATTTGCCTCATTCAATATATCAGTTTTTTTCTTTCCATTTTTCCCTTACATTGAAAACAGATTTTTTCTCATACAATATATCCTGCCCTTGTGTTTGGGGCAAAAATGTTAAGAATAGAGATGTCATCTTGGTAGATTTATTTCTTTGACAAATATATAGTGTCCTTCCTATCTCTTTTAACTACTTTTGGTTGAAGTCTATTAAGTTAGATATTAAAATGGCTACAAAAGCTTGCTCCTTGGGTTCATTTGCTTGGAATATATATGGATATTTTATTTATTTACATTTTAAATGTTATCCCTTTTCCCCAGTTTCCCCTCTGCAAACCCTCTATCCCATCTTCCTTTAACTTGCTTCTATGAGGGTGCTCCCCTACCCACCCACCCACTCCCACCTCACCACCCAAGCATTCCTCTACACTGAGGTATCAAGCCTTAACAGGAAAAAAGCCTCCCCTCCCACTGACACCAGATAAGGCCCCTTCAACTCCTTCAGACCTTCCCCTGACTCCTCCATTGGGGACTCTGTGCTCAGTCTGATGGTTGACTGTGATCGTCTGCATCTATATTGGTCAGGATCTGGCAGAGCCTCTCAGGAGACAGCTGTATCAGGCTCCTGTCTGCAAGTACTTCTTGGCATCCACAATAGTGTCAGGGTTTGGTGTTTGCATGTGGGATGGATCCCCAGGTGGGGCAGTCTCTGGATGACCTTTCCTTCAGTCTCTGTTCCACTCTTTGTCTATGTATTTCTTTTAGACAGGAGCAATTCTGGGATAAAATTTTGGAGATGGGTGGGTGGCCCCATCCCTCAACCGGGGGGCCATGCCTAACAATGGATATGACCTGGACAGGTTCTCCCTCCCCTTTGTGGGTTATTTCAGCTAATGTCATCCCCATGGGGTCCAGGGAAGCTCTTGCTTTCCTGGCCTCTGGAACTTTGTGGTTGCTACCCTCAGTTCCCCATTCCCCATTACTACACACCTCTGTTCAATTTAGAGTTTTGAGTTTTCCTCTTAGCACTGCTTTCATTATGTCCCATAAGTTTGGATATGTTGTACCTTCATTTTCATTAAATTCTAAAAAGCTTTTAATTTTTCTTTATTTCTTCCTTGATCAAGTTATCATTGAGTAGAGCATTGTTCAGCTTCCAGGTGTATGTGGACTTTCTGTTGTTTTTGTTGCTAATGAAGACCAGCCTTAATCCTTAGCCATCTGAAAGGTGGCATGGGATGATTTCAATCTTCTTATATCTGTTGAGGTCTGTTTTGTGAATGGTTATATGATCAATTTTGCAGCAGGTATCCATGACGTGCTGAGAAGAAGGTAGGATGAAATGTTCTATAGATATCTGTTAAATCCATTTAGTTCCTAACTTCTGCTAGTTTCAGTGTGTCTGTCTCTGTTTAATTTCTGTTTCTACAGTCTGTCCATTGCTGAGAGTGGGGTGTTGAAGTCTCCCACTATTATTGTGTGAGGTGCAATGTGTGCTTTGAGCTTTTGTAAAGTTTCTTTTATGAATGTGGGAGCTCTTGCATTTGGGGCATAGATGTTCAGAATTGAGAGTTCTTCTTGGTAGATTTTTTCCTTTGATGAGTATGAAGTGTCCTTCCTTATCCTTTTTGATGACTTTTGGTTGAAAGTCAATTTTATCAGATATTAGAATGGCTACTCCAGCCTGTTTCTTGGGGCCATTTGCCTGGAAAATTATTTTCCAGCCCTTTACTCTGAGGTAGTGTTTGTCTTTAACACGGAGGTGCGTTTCCCGAATGCAGCAAAATGCTGGGTCCTGTTTATGGATCCAGTCTGTCAGTGTATGTCTTTTTATGGGGAGTTGAGACCATTGATGTTAAGAGATATTAAAGAATAGTGATTGTTATTTCCTGTTATTTTTGAAGTTGTTTATATTGTTTGTGTGGCTATCTTCTTTTGAGTTTGTTGAAAGATTACTTTCTTACTTTTTCTTGAGTGTAGTTTCCCTCCTTGAGTTGGTGTTTTCCATGTATTACTCTTTGTAGGGCTGGGTGTGTGGAAATATACTGTGCAAATGTCAATTTGTCATAAAATATTTTGGTGTCCCCATCTATGATTATTGAGAGTTTTGCTGGGTATAGCAGCCTGGGCTGGCATTTGTGTTCTCTTAGGGTCTATATGAGATCTGCCCAGGATCTTCTAGCTTTCATAGTCTCTGGTGAGAAGTCTGGTGTGATTCTGATAGGTCTGCCTTTGTATGTTACTTGACCTTTTTCCTTTACTGCTTTTAATATTCTTTCCTTATTTTGTGTATTTGTTGTTTTGACTATTATGTGATGGGAGGAATTTCTTTTCTGGCCCAATTTATCTGAAGTTCTGTAGGCTTCTTGTATGTTTATGGGCATCTCTTTCATTAGGTCAGGGAAGTTTTCTTCTATATTTTTGTTGAAGATATTTACTGGTCCTTTAAGTTGGGAGGCTTCACTCTCTTCTATACCTATTATCCTTAGGTTCTGTCTTCTCATTGCATCCTGGATATCTTGGATGTTTTGGGTTAGGAGCTTTTTGGATTTTGTGTTTTCTTTGACTGTTGTGTCCATGTTTTCTATGGTATCTTCTGCACCTGAGATTCTCTCTTCCGTCTCTTGTATTCTGTTGGCGATGCATCTATGACTCCTGATTTCTTTCCTATGTTCTCTATCTCCAGGGTTGTCTCCCTTTGTAATTTCTTTATTGTTTCTATTTCTGTTTTTAATTCCTGAATGGTTTTGTTCATTTGTTTGATTGTGTTTTCCTGTCATTCTGCCTATTTGATTGTGTTTTCCTGTAATTCTTTAAGGGATTTTTCTGTGTCCTCTTTAAGGGTTTCCAGTTGTTTACCTGTGTTCTCTTGTATTTCTTTAAGGAAGTTATTTATTTCCTTCTTAAAATCTTCTATCATCCTCTTGATAAGTGATTTTAACTCTGAGTCTTCCTTTTCTGGTGTGTTGGGGTATCCAGGGCTGGCTGTGGTGGGATAGCTGAGTTCTAATGAAGCCAAGTAGTCTTGGTTTCTGTTCCTTGTGTTCTTGCCCTTGCCTTTAGCCATCTGGTTATCTCTGGTGTTAGCTGGTCTTTCTCTCTCTGACTGTGGCTTGTCTTTCCTTCAAGCCCAGATGTCAATACTCCTGGGAGACCAACTCTCTCTCCCAGCTGTTCTTCAGACCCTGTGTCTGGAGCCCTCCTTCAGCTGGCTCCTCCACACAAGTGGGCGGAGGCTTGATAGCCCAGGCAGGGATCTCCCGCCACAGGTGGAAGCAGGCAGACTCTTACCTCCTGGCTTTTCTTCAGTCCCTCTATTTTTGTTTTAATAACTGGAATTATGTTTGTGTGGCTATCTTCTTTTGGGTTTGTTGAAAGAAGATTACTTTCTTGACTTTTCTAGGATGTAGTTTCCCTCCTTGTGTTGGCATTTTCCATCTATTATCCTTTGTAGGGCTGGGTTTGTGGAAAGATACTGTGTAAATTTGGTTTTGTCATAGAATATCTTGGTTTCACCATCTATGGTAATTGAGAGTTTTGCTGGGTTTATTATCATTAGGTTTGGTCTTCTCATTGTGTCCTGCATTTTCTGGATGTTTTGGGTTAGGAGCTTTTTGCTTTTTGCATTTTCTTTGACTGTTGTGTCAATGTTTTCTATGGTATCTTCTGCACCTGAGATTCTCTCTTCTATCCCTTGTATTCTGTTGGTGATGCTTACATCTACGACTCCTGATTTCTTTCCTAGGCTTTCTATCACCACCTTTGTCTTGTTTTGTGATTACTGTATTGTTTCTATATCCATTTTTAGATCCTGGGTGGTTTTGTTCATTTCCTTTGCCTGTTTGATTGTATTTTCTTTAAGGGATTTTTGTGTTTCCTCTTTAATGGCTTCTAGCTGTTTACTTGTGTTCTCCTGTATTTCTTCAAGGGAGTCATTTGTGTCCTTCTTAAAGTCCTCTATCATCATCATGAGAAGTGATTTTAGATCTGAATCTTACTTTTTCAGTGTGATGATATATCCAAGCCTTGCTATTGTGGGAGAATTGGGTTCTGATGATGCCAGTTAATCTTGGTTTCTATTGCTTATGTTCTTATGCTTGTCTCCTGCCATCTGGTTCTCTCTAGTGCTACCTGACCTCCCTATATCTGACTGGAGCATGTCTGTCTTATGATCCTGGTTGTGTCAGAACTCCTCAGAGACTAGCTGTCTCTGGAATCCTATGATTCTGTGATCCTGTTATCCTGAGATCCTGGGTGTGTTAGAACTCCTGGGAGTAAAGCTACCTCTAGGATCCCGAGATCCTAGTGTGACCAAGCTCCTGGTATCCTGTGACCTTGTGATCCTGTGATCCTGTGTGTTTTAGAGAACTTGGGAATGGAGCTTTCTCTGGTTGTTGTGGGACTGGCTGAGGAGTTTTTGTTCAAGGCCTGCTCAGGACACCAGCCTGGACCAGAAGGAACCCATGCCACTGGTTGAACAGGGTTCCTGGGTTCCTGGATCCCACTGGTCCCAGTTACTCCCAGTGTTCAGACCTCTCCTGTATTTCTTTAAGGGAGTTATTTATGTTCTTCTTAAAGTCCTCTATCATCATCATTAGGTGTGAGTTTAAATCAGTGTCTTGCTTTTCTGGTGTGTTGGGTTTACTGTGGTGGGAGAACTGGGTACTAATGATGCTAAGTAGCCTTGGTTTCTGTTTTTTATGTTCTTGCCCTTGCATCTTGCCATCTGGTTATCTCTGGTGTTAGCTGGTATTGCTGTCTCTGACTTATCCCTCCTGTAAGCCTATGTGTTAGCACTTTTGGGAGACCAGTTCTCTCCAAGAGTAATTTGGGTATGGAGATCTGTGGCAGAGGGTCAGCTCCGTGTTGCAGATGGAAACCTGAACGATCCTATCACAGGCCATTCCTTAGTTCTCATGCCCTGATGGTTTTGGGTGGGTGCCTCTTGGGCCAGGAATTTGAGTAGAAGTGGTGGTCTCATCTGTGCTCTCAGGTATGTCAGCACTCCTGGGAGAACTGCTCCCTCCCAGTGGGATCTGGGTATGGAAAGCTATGGCACAGGGTCATCTCTAGGCACAGATCGCTTGGAATATATTTTTCCAAACAATTACTCTGAGGTAATGTCTATCACTGATGTTGAGGTATATTTCTTGGATGTAGCAAAAGGATGGATTTAATATTTTCTTTGACTAATGTATCCATTTCTTCTATCATATCTTCGGTGCTTGAGATTCTTTCTTTCGTCTTTTCTATTCTGTTTGTAAAGTTTGCCTCTGTAGTTCTGTTCTAAATCCTAAATGCTTCATTCCAGAATTCCCTCAGTTTAGGTTTTAGTTATTGGTTTTATTTCAAATTCACATATTGAACACTTATTCTATTTCATATCTTGGATGCAGCAGAAAGATGGATCCTGTTTTCATATACATTCTTTTAGTCTGTGACTTTTAATGAGGGGATAAAGTATTGATATTGACAAATATCAATGACCATTGTTTATTGATTCCTGTTATCTTCGTTGTGGTGGTGGTTGTTGTTGAGGGGTGGATTTGATGGTGGTGGTAGGGGTGGTGTATGTGTGCTTCATTTTTTTTATTTTTTCTTGTGTGAGATATTTATTTCCTGTGTTTTCATGGGTGTAGTTAAACTCCTTAGGTTAGAGTTTTTCCTCTACTACCTTCTGTAAGGCTTGATTTATAGATTGATATAGTTTAAATTTGAATTTATCATGGAATATTTAATTTTCTACATATATGGTGATTAAAATTTTACTGCAAGGACATGTGATCCAGTGTTCATCTCAGCCTTATTCATAATAACCAGAAACTGGAAGCAACCCAGATGACCTTCAACAAAAGAATAAATAGAGAAATTGTGGTTCATTTAAAAGATGGAAAATTATTTAAAACAGCTATTAAAAACAGGAACATCATGAATTTTGAAGCCAAATAGGGTAAACTGAAAATATCATCCTGAGTGAAGTAATCCGGACCCAAAGGAACATGCATGCCATGTACTCACTGATGAGTGAAAGATGGCAGCAGATGTGAACTGGCACAGAGCTACTGGTGGTTATGATATCATAAAGGTGAAAATTTTGGAATAATTTGTCTAACCTAGGTGGGCAGCTTTTATCATTATCAAGTGGCTCTGAAATTATTGTATTGGCATCTTGTAAATTGTGTTTTTATTGATACATAAATCTGATTGGTTAACTATATGCTTAACAGTTTTAATTCTACCGGGTACTTGGGTGTTGAGACGAGAGATCATGGGGTGAGCAGTTATTGCATGGGCCTGGTGGCAGAAAACTGCCAAGGGATTCAGCTCCTGAGAGTTGGTAGGCCAAGAAAGTGAGATCACCCGGAAGGAGTGAGATGGCTCTGCAGTCTCTGGTTGTCAGCACTAGCACACGAATGTGCCAGATACCTTTTAAAATATTTCCCACAACATATTAGCCAACAAAGGTCATGAATACCCATGATACAACAAACAGACCCTAAGGAGTTATCCAAGAAGAAAAGCTCAAGTGAGGATGATTTAATCCCACATAGAAGGAGAACAAAATAGAAGGGGAACAAAGTAATCAGTGGAGGCAAAGGGAGGGAGAAATCTTGGTGGGAAAGGGGAGGAAAGGGGGGAAACAGGAGACAGGCACAGAGGGATAGGAAAATGATGGAAATATGCAGCTTCTTGGGTTGGGGGAACCTCTAGAAAGTCCCAGAGAGCTGGAAGGGGGGAGGCTCCCAGGACTCAATGTGGATGACCTTATGGAACCTGAAGAGAC
>JADRCH010006800.1:0-15805 GCA_019843965.1 Rhynchomys soricoides
CTCTCTCTATATATATATATATATATATATATATATATATATATTCCTTGAACAAAATTCCCATGCTTCCTTTGTTTAGAAAGGCCATTGCTCTGGGAATGACTTATGTATTCTCCGTGCCTACTGTAGATAAATCTTTCTTCACTCTTTTATCCTTGAATGTGCTTAGTTTGGTTTTGCTCTCACTCTAATTGAACCCACTGGGCTTGATTACACAGCTCAGTGAAACAAATTTACTCATGTCATGTACAGGAACATGAGTGAGAGGACACTTACAGGTGGGTAGCTCATTCCAAAATAGCCACACCACTTAGAAATCCCATACCACCACAGTGGATGATCTTATTGGAAGCTGTATCATAGAACCCCTTTCTCAGCTAACCATCTCCTATGTACTCTGGCTGTAGACAGCTGGGAAGCAGATGGGAGAGGTGGCTGGATTCCCAGTTGAGAGTCCTCAGCATCTTACCCTGCTACTTTTGCTATGGAGTTCATACAGTCTCATCACCAAAGACCTAGTTATGACTGTTGTTTATTTTGTTATCATGACTTCTGCGCCAAGGTCACCTGTATTCCATAATGGATGGGATGGCCATGCTTATGCTCTGAGGAAATAGGTGAACTACAACACCGCTGTTGGGGGTGGGGCAGTTGAGTGAGTGTTGTTGAGGTGCTGTATAGGGTGAGGAACACCTGCCCATCATGGATGTTAGTGGGTGCTTATGGGGAGAAATGCAGAAATTTCACTATCTTGTGAGAAGCAAGTCTCACTTTAAGAACAGTTACACTCATTAATTTAGTATGTTTGTGTGCAGGTTGGAGACAACTGTAAGCTGTTCGTTCTCTCCTTCCATGGTGTGGGCCCTAGGATCTGAACTTCAGGAGTCAGGCTTGATGGGAAAACAACTTTATCTGCTGAGTCATTTTGCCTGCCCAAGTTGTTTTGTTGTTGTGTTTTTATGTTTGTTTGTTTGCTTTAACCTGTTCTTTGGATTAATTCCTTAGGGTAGCAAGTGATGATGTCTTCAGTGTAATGATTACAACAAGGACTTACAGCTAATCAGGTTGGATCAGCATGCTCTCCGCCACTTATTCTCCACAGGATATTGGAAAATAAACAAGCAAAAGGAGGATCTGGAATGTTGTCTGCTATGCATCCTCATGCCTACGTTACATATTATGGATCCTATGCACTTTTGCCTTTGTGTGTCCCTTCATCTATTAAAAATAATAGTGGTATCAGAATTAAAGGAAAATAAGTACATCCATTAGAATATTCTCTTTGACCTAAATTTTAATTTTTCTTTTCTTATTTTTAAATTAACTTTTTATTTTACATTCATGGATATTTTGCTTGTATGTATATGTACAATGTGTGTGCCTGCTGCTCACAAAAGCCAGACCAAGGTATCATATCTTCTGCAACTAGAGTACAGCTAGCTGTGAACGACCATATAGGTTCTGGGGACGGAACCAAGGTCCTCTGCAAGAGCCATAACTGCTTTGGACCTCTGAGTCATCTCTCTATCCTGTTCCCTTTTATTTTTATGAGAAATTATAATACTTCTGTATTATAAAACGTTTTGGAGGCCTTCATGCTGTATCTCCTGTACCTAACTGATATGGGCCCTTGTTCCTTTCAGGGAGTACCTGGCTCTGCATTTTGTATAAAACAGTGGCTTTTAGTCTATCCTTTGTGCTGGGTGATTCCATTTTGAGTGAAATTACAGAGACTGGATGACTGTACTTTGTTGTGTTTGTAAAGAAATGAACAGCACCATCTGACCAGTATCACCCAGTAGGAACAGACTAACAATCAGCTTATTCCCAAGAGTCAACAGCTTTTACCTATAAACCTAGCACAGTAGGCTGGCCACACATAAGTACGTGGGAATATTAAACCATACCAGAAAAATCAGGCCCCAGGATTTATTAACGCAACAGACCTACAATAGGTGCACCTGGACCTCACTTGGAGGGGACACCTAACACTTTGATGGTGACAGCTTCCACCAATCTGTCACCTTCATGTGGGTACTGTAGATTCTATATAAGAATACATTTGTACGTCATTCTGCAGGAAGGGAACTCCATGAACATATGGCAAGTGCTTGTTTGTTCCATGTTCTACTTCTATCTAGTTATCATTCAAATGACTGGGTCAGCAGGATTGTAGGACTCAGGGCCTTGGTATGTGTGAACTCTCCTTTCCTCTTTCCTCCCCTCTCCTTCCCTCTCCTCTCCTCTCCTCTCCTCTCTCTCCTCTTACTACAGCAAAGGGAGACAAGGAGGAAAACACTCAAACCCTGAAACTCAGAGTCAGCAATTACCACCTGACCATATAGGCAAGGCTAAGGTTCAAAACGGTTGACTGGTTTTGTGTTTTCTCCCTAAACAATCTACTGGGTAACCACAAGATATAACCCAGTGTCTTCTCAAATTGTTAGCTCTCTGAACAAAACCCAGTGGAGAGATTAAATTCCCAGTTTTTGCCCATATTGTAGGCCACATAGCACAGACCCCCTAAGGGGTAGTGTGGTAGTTTGAGAGTTAATATCAATAATTAAGACTTTGACAAAGGAACCTGTGTTTAGGAATAGCCAGCTACAAAGGGAAATGAGGAATTCTTAGCAAACTGTAGCAGATGAAGCCAAGATAGCTTGTGAATTTGATTTTCAATAACTTTTGAAAGTATGGAAACACATGTGTGCTCATCTATTCCATCAAGGTTTCTGGCATGGTGTGCTTATGACAACACCGATTATGGATTTTTAAAAAGGATCACTGAAGTGGAAAATGATTCTCTGTGTGTGTCTCTGTGTCTTTCTGTCCACCCCCCCCCTCTCTGTGTATACTAGTGAGATTTTTTTTTTTTTTTTAACTTGTCACAAGCTAAGGTCATTTAGGAAGAGGCAACCTCAATTGAGAAAATGCTTCTGTGAGAAAGTCCATCAGGGCATTTTCTTGATTAATTGATATGAGAAAGCCCAGCCTACTGTGGGCATTGTTACTCCTGGGCAGGTAGTCTTTGGTTGAATAAAACAAACAAACAAACAAAAAATGAGCCAAGCCAAGCAAGCCATGAAGAGCACTAGAGTAAACAGTATTCATTCATTCATGGCTTTTGACTAAGTTTCTGCTTCCAGGTTCCTTCCCTGCTTGAGTTCCTCCCCACACCCCCCTCCGCCATGGACCTGGAAGTGTAAGCTGAAATAAACCCTTTCCTCTCTCAGTTGGTTTTGGTTATAGTGTTTTATCATGATAGAAACTCAAATTATGATAGTATTTTATCACAGAAATAGAAAAACTAAGAAATTGGTATCAGGAGTCAGGTATTGCTATGGTAGACCTACCATATTGTTTCTGGAAAGAATTTTGGAAGCATTTAGTATTTTAGGCTGGAAAAGCTGTTGAGCATTCAGAGCTTAATCACCTGTATTTCATCACAGCAATAATATCCCTAACTAGGACAGGATGAAAACACCAGCTGTGGTTGATAAAAGACCACTGTCCTTGAAATGAAATGTTCTGCAAAGTATTTCTTCAGGGATTGTACACAGAGCCCATGGTCCATGGCGTGTGAGTATGCCGAAGCTGCATCTCAAGATGGCTGCTCAGTTTGGTGATGTGTAAGAATCTTCAATGTTGTGCTTGTTTTGGTTGTGTAGAAACTGCAACATTAAAGGAGTCCTGGAGAACAGCTGAAGGTTGGCACTGAGAGACAACCCCTACCCCCACCCCCGCAAAGCTACTGGTGAAGGTGCAGCCTCAATTGTATTAGGGATCCCAGCATACTGGAGATGTCAGGACTGTGGAATGATGACCAAGGACAGCATAGCAGCAGTTGTGAAGATGCACTGGCCTGGGACTTGGAGACAAGCTGGGTTTGTGGTAGAGGGAAGAGCCAGAGAACTAGAACTTCACAAGTCCTTTGGATTCCAGAAGGTAATGAGTGAGTTCCAGACATTGGATGATGAACTTTTTACACTGTTGCAGTTTGGTTTTGCTTTGATCTGATTTTAACAGTTTCTGGTTATTCATCCTTGCAATAGCAATTATGTAACAATGTTAACAGACTTTGAACTTTTAAAAGACTTTGGAGTTTTAAGGACTTGAGGGATAGTTAAAAGTGAATTATATTTTATATTATAAAATAAAAAAACCTTAGGTGATGAGGTTATGGTTTGGTGTTTAGTTTTGAGAGACAGTTTCACTGTTTAGCACTGGCTAGTCTGGAACTCAGCTGAGGTTATATTCAAGATATCTGTTCACTTCTGCCTCCCAAGAATTAAAGGTGTACAACACAATGCCTGGGTAGTTTTTATCTTTATTTTTATTACTTTTAAAATATGTGTGTGTGTGTGTGTGTGTGTGTAATTGATATGTAGGTATTTGTACCTGCATAAAATTTTGGTTTTTAAAATGATGTCATTACGTATTTAGTTGGTGAACAGCGAACTGTTATGGTTGATTTTAATGTCACCTTGTCACAAATTAGAATTAAGAGTGGAAGGCCTCAACTGAAGAACCATTCCAATAGTGTTACTTGATTTGGGAAGGGTCACCCTGACTGTTAGCATCCCAGATAAGAAGGGTATGGGTGAAGGAAGATGACTCATCTGATGCTCATTTGATGCTCATCTGTTGCCAAGTTGCTTTGTCCTGTTGCTGTTGCTGCTTCCTTCAGTGATTGAACCGTTGCTTCCAGTCTTCTGTCCCAGACTAAGGACCAGTAGGTCCCCAGAGACCTTCCAGATTTTCAGTGCCAGGCTGGGACTGCTCAGGCATCCATCCTATTGGACTGAGCAACTACTGGGTTGTTAAACTCTCAGCAAAAGACAGCTACCATGAGCCCATTTAGGCTGCTGAGGCAGAGGCAAAGCTTTTTAGTTACTTACATTTTACTTTTGTGTAACTTTTTGTGTACTTTTCTAAGCAAGTTTACTGGAAAATCCTTTATAATATCAGTTTATTGCTTTCATTTCCTCCTCTAAATTAAATGTATAAACAAAGGTCCTTGGGTTATGAGGTGTGTTTTCAGCCACTGCAGAGAAGTTTAGGGACTATTAAGACAATACTTTTCATGGAGAAAATACACCACACATCTACTCAGCCCAGATAGGAAGCCCATGACAGAATAAAGTACAGATATCACCAAAGTCCTACTTGGTGAACCAATGGGTTTTATTGGGGTTATTTATAGGTGTATGGCTGAGGAGTTCCTACAGGAGAAGAAATGGCTGAAAGAGAACTGCACCACAGAGCCCACTCCAGCATGGGGGCAGCTCACAAATCTGGGAACCTGAAGCATACTGCACAGCCTGCAGGTAGTGCCATAGATAGAAAAGTGTTCTTTCCAGATACCTCTGTTGGTCTAAACTTCTAGGCAGTGCATCTAGTTTCTGATTTTTCTGGGCACCAGGTCTGTTCTGGTCTGAGAGTGGTCTTTGTAATTTGGCTTTCCCTGTCTGAGAGCTTTTATAGTTGACTCTTGTAGGAAGAAGCCTAGTGAATCTGGTCACTTTCAGGGACTTCCTGGAGCTATTTTAAATTGTTCTGTTCCTGCTTTATGGAACTTCCTACAGGTTAGAATTTTTTTTAAAATAGTATTTATTTAATAAATATGAGAACACTGTAGTTGTCTTCAGACACACCAGAAGAGGGCATCAGATCCCATTACAGATGGTTGTGAGCCACCATGTGGTTGCTGGGAATTGAACTCAGGACCTCTGGAAGAGCAGTCAGTACTTTTTACTGCTGAGAAATCTCTTAAAAAGTATATGTGTACTGGCCCGTATGGGGATTGAACACATGACCTTGGTGTTATTAGCACCATACTCTAACCAACTAAGCCAGAGACTAGAACATTTTAATCTCAGAGGAAACTTACATGATAGGGATTTGCTCTCTCATCAAAGAGACTTGGGATAGATGCTCTTTTTATTTTCTTCCTGCATCCTCATTCTTTCTCTACAAGCTGAGTCTTCAGAAACAGTTGGAAGAGGAGGAAAAAGACCAAAATCTTCAAACTGGTCTTCTTTATTTTAATAAAAAATTGTGTGTGTGTGTGTGTGTGTGTGTGTGTGTGTGTGTGTGTGTGTGTGTAGGTTTGTCTAGGTCGACTTTGGTTATTCTTTCTCAAACACTGTCCTCCTTTATATTTTTAATTTAATTTAATTTTTTAGACAGGGTCTCTCACTGGTCTAGAATTCACAGAGTAGGCCAGGATGGATGCCAGGGAGTCCAGGAGGGCCACCACACACAACTTTTTTAGTTCTGGGGAATCTAACTTAAGTTCACAGTTATTGCAAACCACTATGCAAAGCAAGTACTTTGACCACTGCGCTGTATCCTGAACCTTTTTTATGTGTCAATGAGTGCCGTGGAGTGTTTGGATCCTGTGACTGCCAAAGTTTACAGAATTGCTCTCCAGGCTGTGGGAACATGAGAGAGCAGTAGCTGGGCCCGTAAGCACAGTCTTTCGAAAGGGTACCTGAAATGTTGAATTGTGGTAAGAATGCAAAGCAAAGCCTTGAGAGCAGGTCTTCATTACTTTCAGGTGTAGACATGGTGTGGCCATGAGCCTGAGACCTGTGGCAGGGCTTTGTAGAAGGACAGAGATTTTCTACCACCCTTTCATATTGGCTCCATAGGACAGCTGCTGTCACTTTCAGGATCTCCCAGCTCTAGTTCAAAACTATATTTGTTATTTGGTAATAGTGTTTCAGGGCAGTTAAAACAATGTAATCAAGGTGTGTGGTCCCTAGACCAACAGCATGACCAGGATAGTTTAGGGAGTTGAAACCATCAAGTACAGATGGTACTCACTTGCAATTTGCTTTAAAAATCCTTTCGATGACTTGGGGGCACAAACATGTTTGAGAATGTTTCAACTCCTTCTGATAAGGGTGCTGCCTCTCAAATGACTTCTTTAAATTGAAGCAGTCTCACCTTTGGAGTTATTCCACACAGACATGACAGTGCTTAATGGCTCGGTTCACTCACTCATGAAAATCTGAAGCTAGCTAAGTAGGTGGATGAATGGACAGATGTGTACATAGATAGATGGTCTACAAAGGGGAGTGGGAGAAATGTTCGAGTGCATGTGGAGCCCCAAAGCTGATTTCAGATGTCTTCTTTGTTTTCTAGATTGGTACAGGCTCTCCCACTGAACCCAGAGCTTGCTGATGCCTAGTCTAGTTATTCAACGTGTCCCTGAGATTCCCCTGTGTCTGCTGGAATAACAGAAGTGTTATTGTGGCTACTGGGATATGGGTTCTGGGAATTCAAACTCCCGTGCTCAGTCTTGTTCCACTAGAGCTGTATCCATTGAGCTATCTCCTCAGCTTCTAGCACATTCTAGTCTCCTACCTAATTTTTTTTTTTCAATGTACTGAGAAGGGGTCTCCAGGATGATTTTTTTTTTTTTTTTTTTTTTTGAGAAATCAAGAGGGCAGGCCAGCTGAAGATCTGGGCAGCTGCCAAGAGGAGTGATCTGGGAAGGAGAAAGTTATGTTTTCTAAGGTGGAAGAAAGCAGGAAGGCTCAGCACTGTGACAGCCACCACCTCCTGAGTGCTAGGGTTATAGGTCTGTGCCACAATGCTTGGCTCTATGTACATATCTCATTGAAAGGGCAGTTATTCCTCATATCTTGTCTTTGGGTGTGTTATCACTATTCTTTTTTGTCTTTCTACTTTAGCCTGGTCTTCCTTAGATTGCAAGACAGGAAACTGATTGCTATCTTAGATCAGGAGGTATCACTGACCAGCTGTTTGTAAAAGTGGGTAACTGAGAGTCAACAGTGCGGTTTTGTCAAAGGTTGTGAACATGCTGTTTCACTTGTTCCTAAGGGGTTGTTTGATGCAGGAGATGTGCTGTCTGTAACAGAAAGGTATTTTATGTTCTTCATGTCAGTGGAAGTTGACACATTCTCCTGTCCCAGTATGCCTGGGATGCAACCAGCTGCATGCAGATAGTCCTTCTCATTGCCTGCCCCCCATATCCTCCGATGGAAGAAAGATGTCAATCACCAATAAATACCAAACATCATTTCTCCACAGATGTTATTATTCATAATATTTCATTTACAGACTTTCCTCATCTCTCATTCAGATTTCTCTTTCAAAGGTTGCCTGGTATAAACTGGTTTCCTAGCCATTAGGCCTGTAAGAGAATCGAATTCTACTTTCACAGATCAATCAAACAAACAAAATATCAAACAGAAAAGTTCTAGCATTTTACTTTCTTCCTTTACCTCAGGCAAGTGTCTCCTTTTGAAGAATCAGTGTGTCACTAAACAGAAAGAGTTGGGTTGGGTGGATCTGTCAGACATTCTCAGGCAGCTCTGACCCTTTATATTTCAGAACGTCTAGGGCAGTTTTGTGCTTTTAGTTACTTTATGCACTCGCTTCTCTTCTCGTTAAAGAAAGGGTGTATTTGTTAGATACCATATTTGCCATCAGCATTGTTATTTCTTCTAAGAGAAGAGGGCCGGTTTGGTATGTGCATAAGTTGTGGTTTAGCATGAATCCCTGCTCCAGTTTACCTCCAACACTTACAGATAAAAGCTCCAGACATACTTGGTTATAAGACACTCCCTGGTGATGTGCTTTGATGACAAGTCCCTCAACTCAACTTCTTGGGTTGGATTCAGCTAGCTTACAACTTTTCTTTGTTCTTTTATTTTCCCCCCAATCCCGTCTAGACTCTTGTAGCCCAGGTGGCCCTGAATTCACTACACAGATGAAACTAACTTTGCATTCTTGATCTTCCTGTTTCTATGTTGAACATGCTGGGGATACAGATATGCTCTATCACACATACCTCCTACCCTGCTCCGCACCCCCCCCCTCCCCAGAGTGGTTGCTGTTTTTGAGATGGCGTCTTTCTCAGTAGCCCTGGTGGACCTGGAAGTCACTGTGCAGCCCAGCTGGCCTTGGACGTGCAGCCATCTTTGTGCCTCTGACTCCCACATGTTAGTGCTAACATTACAGAGTTGACTCTTCTTGTCTAATCTCTTTAATTTGTGATCTGAAAGGATTTCTCCATCTTTATTTTAATTCAGTGGAATGAAAAATATAAAAGGTGGCTAATATCCCCTAACTAGCAGCTAGGTAACCACCACTAATTTCAGAGATTGGTGAGTTATCTCAATCCTCAAAATAGCTCTAGCAGACCAGTTTGGACCATTCATAGAATTAAAGCACCTGAAGAGCTCATCTTTGTCCTCTAGCACAGCTGCCATAGACATGTGTGTATTTTAAGTGAATTAACCAAGGCATCCTACAAATACCTGAGTCTGTATGTCTGGAAGAGCCTTAGCTGTTAAAAAGACAAGGTGAAAAAACCCGACATCCCTTTACCTGTGGTTTGTCTTGTGCGGTCTTGGTGATAGGCAATGGAGACAATCGGTCCATATGCATTAGCACTAACTGCTGTGAATGTGAGTAGAGGAAGATAAGCATAAAAACACAAAAGGACTTGTCACATCTGATCCATCCCAGGGGTGGAGACATTTTAATTTGTCAACTAGACTCAAAACTCCAGGGTGAGAGAGTCCGTGCTGGTGAATAAAAGCATGGTGACAGGAAGAGCCGAGAGTTACAAATTGGTCCACAAATGAGGCAGAGAGAGCTAATGGGCCATGGTGGGAGAGTTTTGAACCTCAAAGTCTACCTCCAGTGACATAAACTCCTCCAACAAGGCCACACCTCCCATTACTTCCCAAACAGTTGCACCAACTTCAAACCAATTATGAGACTATGGAGGGTGTTTTCATTCAAACAATCACACCTTTGAAGACTGTCTTGTTTCCCAGTGATGCTGAACTGCTCTGGCCAGTCTACTGGTATCAGTGGTGGTGGAAACATTAACAGTTCTCCATCTGTCTCTGGACAGAACAAAATTGAAGTTCAACAGCATTAAGCACTCACTCCAGTGCATGAGATTGAGGCTTAGGAACAAATTTTACAGTAAAGGACCTGTGGTTTTCCCCGGCTGTCAATATGTATCAATATGTATCTATTTTTTTCATTCAGGAGGTTATTTTATTGGGAAACATCCCTCACACAGGTGCGTGAGAGTGACAGGATGGAGCACCAATTCAAGTCCTTTTATTCATGCACTTCTCAGTCTGGTAAAGATTTCTTTACACTCACTCTAGTTTCCCAGAGAAGATCAGGTGGCCCCTTTCATTTTGTTAGCTGGAGACAGGCCAGAGCTACATGACTGAAGGAAGAGTGGTGTTTAGGTCAGTGCTGATCAGGGGTTTGTTCTGGATCTGCTGTTCCATCTCTTGGCCTTGGACCTGTTGATAAGCTACCTGGCTACCTACACATAGCAAATCATAACCTTTACTCACCTCTTTGCCTTGGATGGTCCAAATACAGTGATTTGAGTCTGGCCTCAGGCTGTGAACTACCTGTCCAGCTAAATGAGGGTGTTGCTATGTATCTCAATGCATAAGGCAAATATGTGCTCCTTTCCATAAGGAACAGTAGTGGGACATTGAAGTTCTCAGGCAAAGTACATCATGGATTCTCAGTTGTAGCAATCACTTCTATTTCAAGCACTTGTACTTTCTTCAGAAGAGCATATTGTGTTGTCTTATATCATTGCTCAGAGACAACAATGTACTTAAAAGCATCTTGCATTCAGCACTGTGTCTTGGCTGATTTTAATATGTGTTATTTTGTTGTAACGCTCTATAACTTTGTGTACAATAGCTATTCATTCATCTCTTTATTTGACATAGGATCTTGCTATGTACTTACTATACTATGTAGTTCAAGCTCTTCTTGTACTAACTTTTGAAGTCCTCCAATGTGACACTGAGTTCCTGATTCTCCTGCCCCCACCTCTCAAATGTGGAAATCATAGGTTCATTGCTTTGTATTTCTACAGGACCTAATCTTCTATTTTGTTTCTTCTTTTTTTTCTAATTCTTAATTTGTTGTCTTATGTTTACAATATTACACTTACAGGTTTGTCAATTATTAGTTTTATACTTACATGTTAATTAAATTGGTTTTAGCTTTGGATCTAGCTTTATTTTATTTTCTTGCTTTGATTTCCCTGTCTATCCTGGATCTTTCTATGCAGATCAAGACTGGCCTTGAATTTACATTGATCTGCCTGCCACTGCCTGCCAAGTGCTGGGATTAAAGGCATGTATCACTTTGTGCCTAAATTTAAAACCCATTAAATTGTTAATCCAGATTATTTTTTTAATCATATGACATGTATTGAGATGTAACTGTCTTATAAGAATGTATTTTCTTGTTTTAATTCCCATTTATTTCTTAAGTGCAAACTGACCAAACCTATATGTTAGACAATACCAACAGTCTTCACAAATTTGTTTCATAGTTTGCAGCTTCTCAGATGAATTAATTCAAGTGTTTTACAAGTCAGAGTAGGCTACCTTTGAACTCTGTGTAGAGAGCAGATTTGCCAGCATCCATTGCTATGCTCTGCTTATGCAATGCTAGGAGTCAAACTCAAAGCTTCATGCATGCTGGGCAAGTATACTAGAAGCTGAGCTACAACCTCAGTGAACAAAATGTTGCTCATTCCACACTTCTGCTTTCTGTGGTCTCATTCACTAGGCACTAAGAGTAGCCTTTTTCCTCTATTGTTTCCTTCCTTCCTTCCTTTATTTTTTTCTTTTAAAGATAGGTTTTACTATGTAGACCTGGCTGGCCCAGGACTCACAGAGATCCACCTGCCTCTACCTTCCCAGTGCTGGAATAAAGGCAAGCATCACCTTGCCTGGCCTCTTCCTCCCTCAACCCCCAACCCCCACTCCTCTGTTTCTTTTCCTGAGACAAGGACATACTATGTAGACAAGGCTGGCTGGGATTATCAGCAATCTTCTTTTCTGAGCTTTCCATACTTGAATTCCTTGTTTTGAGGATGGTCAATGAGGTTTGTAAAGAGCCCTGTGTGGCAAATTCGGAAGCTCTTTGGAATATTCAAGTATTTCAAAGCTCTTGGGTGACCACAGTCATGCTTCCATATAATTCAATCTCAGGAAAGATTTCTCTGGTTTAAGCTCCCACTTAATTTTTGACTCATAGGAGACAATAAATGATAGCTACTAATTAATTTAAGCATTCGTGTTTGGACTTTCTTACTTTCTTTCTTTCTTCATACAGCAATAGATAAACAGGACTATGAAGCTGTCATAATTTAATGGCAAAACCTAGGGAAGGTAGCCCCCAAAGAGAAAATAACAGAGTAATTCATATGTGAAAATAAGTTGGAAAATTTTCAGGTAAAATGTTAACAAAATGTATCCAGACATATTTTAATTAAATTACTCATCATGAACAAAAAATACGTCTTATGAATGTGAGCAGGAACCAACATCAGGAACTCTACCTCTACTTCTTTAAACAGGTCAAAAAGGGGAAGGGTGCAATTCATGTGATGCCAAAACAGGATACACAGAAAGGATATTTGTTTTAGTAACACAAATAGTTACTAACCAAAAATTAAGAGTTGGAATGGAATTACAACTCAATAAGTGCTAAACACACACGCAAGGAAATATTTTAACTCATAAACTCCCGAATCATTTTTATGGAAAGGAACTTTAAAAAGACTGTTAAGTCTTTTCTTCCTTTGTCTCCTCCTCTCCCTCCCTCCGTCTCCCTTCTTCTCTCTCTCTCCCTCTGTCTCCCTCCCTCTCTCTGCTCTCTGTCTCTGTCACTCTCTCTGTGCTGCGTTTGCGCTCCTTGCCGCTCTGTTTGTTGGTGAAAGCTTCTAAGAGTCCTTGTATGCGGCAGGCTCGGACTTCTCCAGTTCAGGCCTTGTGCAAAATTTAATTCCCTCCCACCGGTATACAAACATTTGGTAAAATAACTACTCCGTCACGAATTACACCACATTCATTTACATTACGCAGTATTCAAATGAGGTTAATAAGATTTCCTTCAGGATTGGATTAGTTTTAGTGTTTCGTCACGAACAGGAACGTAAACGATACTTGAAGGTCTACGGTCTCATTGGCTGTCTTGTTACTTCGCTTTCACCAATCGGGAAGTACGAACTAAACTGCACAAATCTGCTATAGCTAACCTATTTAACTACGATCGCTATCAAGTATGGAGAAATACGTAAGTACTCTGGTTGGGTCTGTATGCTTGACCCAGCACTCAGAACCCCCGTGAGATGCAGGCAAGGGTTGTCAGGACATTGATCCAGCTCATTCTGCACTGAACCTCTTAATGCTTATGATTCGACCACTAAATCCTTCTGTCTCCCTTAAAAGTTGCACATCCACGTATTAGCCAAGGACTATTTCATTCCCATTGTCTCTAAGGGTCACTTGTGAGCTAAGAACCCCTCCCAACACAGACACACTCACGGGGAACTATGTAGACCTACACGGGGAAGAGTTCAGCCATGCTAGAGTTAACACCAATGTGCACACCCACATATCACCAGCCTCTTCTCTACTTAACTCAGCCCACTAGGTAGCGCTCCTACCCTAACCACGCCCCCTCTGAATGTGCAACAGCTCTTTTACTGAGATTTGTGGGTGGCTCTGAAAAGAGCCTTTGGGTTGTTGGGCTTCTAAGCAGCTGGCCAAGGAAAATTTACTTTTTCTTGGCTGCGGTTTTCTTTGGCTTAGCTGCCTTAGGCTTGGAGGTTTTTGGTTTGGCCGCTTTGGGCTTTACCGCTTTCGCCTTGGCAGGGCTCTTGGGCGCCTTCTTAGCCTTCGTTGCTTTTGCCTTCTTCGGGCTCTTAGCTTTTTTGGCTCCTGCAGCTGCAGCTGGCTTCTTTGCTTTCTTTGGAGTCTTCTTGGTGCTCTTCTTGGGGGTGGCTGTTCCCGCAGCCTTCTTGGGCTTCTTGGCTGCGCTCGCAGGCTTCTTCGCCTTAGCTGCGCCTGCCCTCTTTGCTTTGGGCTTGGCCTCGCCAGAAGCCGCCTTCTTGTTGAGTTTGAAGGAGCCGGAGGCGCCGGTGCCCTTGGTCTGCACCAGGGTGCCCTTGCTCACCAGGCTCTTCAGCCCGAGCTTGATGCGGCTGTTGTTCTTCTCCACGTCGTAACCGGCGGCTGCCAGCGCCTTCTTGAGCGCTGCCAGGGACACGCCGCTGCGCTCCTTGGAGGCGGCCACAGCCTTGGTGATGAGCTCGGACACCGGGGGTCCGGACGCTTTGCGCTTCGCGCCACCTGCGGCCTTCCGGGCCTTCTTCTTTACGGGGGTCTTCTCGGCGGGGGCCGGTGCGGCGGGCGCAGCAGGCGCGGTCTCGGACATGGCGAAGCGTGTGTGAAGAGAGAGAACTCGAGCCGGAA
Organism: Rhynchomys soricoides; assembly: GCA_019843965.1. Lineage (NCBI taxonomy): Eukaryota > Metazoa > Chordata > Mammalia > Rodentia > Muridae > Rhynchomys > Rhynchomys soricoides. Next base: position 14,301 of record JADRCH010006800.1, read on the forward strand.
GCAGAGGCACTGGCCGGGACTCGGGCCGCGGCGCTGCGCCCGCCCGTTTATATAGGGCGGAGCTGCGTCGTGATTGGTGCGCTGTCCAGCCCGCCTCGCTGGCAGCCGCGGAGTGTCCTCTCGGATGCGGAGTTGTGTTTGTTACACCTCAAAAAAAGCCAAAAATGTTAAAATTCCCAACATCGAATTGCCCAATTTTTCTCAAATAATGATCCCCGAAGTCTCGGGCTTCATGCACATCTCAAAAAATGAGCAAAGCGCTAAGCCTTCTGCCAAAAACTTGCAATATTTCCCGCGGTGTTCAGCAAATTTCAACTCAGAGAAACAAAACTTTCTATTTTCTTCGTAAATTATAAACTGATCTTCGACTGTACAGTTTTCTGACCCATCAAAGACGATTCTCCAAGTGGTTAGCTTCTTGTGTAGCCCAAAACCATGCCATTGGCATTATGATTTTTATTACAAATCTGCACTTAAGTGAGGGAAGTAACACAGGCTCCTCCGAGAGTCCTGCCTATTGAGCCGAGGGCATTTGAGTTCATCAAACTGGTTTAGTTCAATGCTTAACAGATTATTTACCATTTTGAGTTAAATTCTTCTCTCCTAGGCTGTGAGTCTATACATCTGTGGTTTTATTTCTGCCCGCTCCACCTAAGTTTTTAAATAATTTCTTAGTATAATTCTTTTCTTTCTGTTCTCAAGGGTTGGGGGCGGGGCTGTTGCTTTTCTATCTCTCTGGACAACTACTCCTTTGGGTTGAGGTGCCTCAAATTCAGAGTATTGGGGTCGGGGGAGATTACAAAACATACCTATGGTGAACACATGAAAATGACTAATTTCCAAGTAACATATAAATGGTGTTTTCAAAATCTTTGGAAATGAAGGTGAGCTTTTACTTTGAGGAATTTCTCTTGGATCTTGCATAGTTCTTCTGACATATGTTTTAGGACTAAATTGTAATACTATATTAAAACTAGATAATTGAACCATTGATCAAAAGAAACACAGATGAGAAATATAGCTCAGAACATCGCTACTTCCATTGTTAGAGACTCCTTGCTCTGTTACTGAACAGCTGCTCTCCATATATGGCTACTCCTCATGAAAACATGGGACTAATGTTTTCTGGATCTCCTTGAATATAACTGACATTCAGGGTGAATGGGGGGTTAAGATTTAATCTTGGAACCATATTTGAGAAGACATTCAAGCAGAATCAAAGACATGCCTTGCAAGATGTTAAATGAGCTGTTTTGTTTATGTAGCTGCTCAACCAAGGTCATTGAAACTAAGAGGTCATTGAAAGCCTAGTGACAATAATTATTTCTGAGATGTTTGGTTGGAATTATATTCAGAAATTACAAAGCTTCCATTACAGAGACAAGATACAATGTTATATAAGATACAATGTTATGTTATACAATAGTGTAAGATACAATGCCATGTTATATAATAGTATAAGATACAATGTTATACAATAGTGTAAGATACAATGTTATACAATA
>JADRCH010006800.1:15815-94297 GCA_019843965.1 Rhynchomys soricoides
TAAGATACAATGTTATACAATAGTGTAAGATACAATGTTATACAATAGTGTAAGATACAATGTCATATTATATAATAGTGTAAGATACAATGTTACACAATATTGTACAATGTCATACTATACAATAATGTAAGATACAGAGTTATACAATAGTGTAAGATACAATGTTATATTATACAATAGTATAATGTGATGGCTGTTGTTTTGTAGTACAATTGTCTTTAACATCACATTATCAATTCTACTGTCCTAAACCTCCACACACAAAAGCAATGCAAATAGAGGAATACAGCAGTTCAGTACACTGTCCATGAGATGTTTTTAAGATCTTGTAGTATTATCTTTAATGATGAATTTGATATAAAAGTAATTTATATTATCAGTATTTCTATACTGTAATATAGTAATAAATACAAACATTAGTATTCATTAAAACTGAGCCAGAGCAGAGAGACTGTATGGGTGTTTGATAATGAACAGTGGGGATTTAACCCCTTTTTGTTAAACAACAAAAACCCTTCCTGAAAATGGTAGAACACATTAGTATTCTCCAATATCTTTCTTTGGTTTCTTGTTTCTCATTGACTTCAAGATGGGGGCAGGAATTAAAGTTCCTGAATTTTAAGACAATTCATGTCCTCTGTGTCAATTAAGTCTTCCCCTTAAACTGCTTGCTTGACAGAGAAGGCAATGAACCTTGCCCACCATTAAATCAAGTGATTTTGATACGTTTTAAATAAGGTGATAGGAACAATTTTAAAAACTTTACTCTTTTACGTTAATTGCCAGGCAAGTCAGCAATAGCAAAATTATACATGTATGTGTGAATCTTTGTTCTTGTATTTTAACTACAAATTCCAAATTTTTCTCCAGATGATTCTGACTAATGACACTCCATATGTCTAAAAATATGAGTGTTTTAGTTTCTCAAACATGCTTTTACCCAGCCACATGTGAGAGCCACTGATCTCTAACTCTAACTGGGATAAAATGAGGAAAACTTACCTCTTCTCATGTGAGTATTTCTGTGGAAATATGGGCTAGCCTGTGGTTCTAGTTTGCTTTCTTTTGTTATAATAAGCCCTATGGCTGAAAGCAGCTTGGGGAGGAAAGGGTTTATTTCAGCTTACAGATTATAGTCTATCATCCAGGGAAGACAAGAAGAAAACCAAGGCAGGAGCTTGAACATAAACCAATTGAAGAATTCTATTCAATGGCTTGCTCCCTGGTTCATGACCTTTCTTATATAGCTAGTCCTACCTGCCTAGGGATGGTACTGCCTACCACAAACTGGGTCCCCCTACATCAATTAGAAATCTAGAAAATGGCTCACAAACATGTCCATGGTCCAGTCTGATGGGGGCAATTCCCTCTTCCCAGGTGTGCCAAGCTGCCAACCAAGATTATCTATGACACTGGCAAAAACCTGGGCATGGACACACCTATAGGATGTGAGTACACTCTAGGAAGATGGGATATATTGTACACTGAACAAGGAGGCAGGATTTGTGGTATACAACTGAGTCGAGGAGAAAAGTTTAGTTAATCTTGATAGGAACGGGGGATAAGTAGGGGATAAGTCTTCAGGCTACATCGTCTGAGGCATGAACTTAGTTCCTTTTCCTCCAAAATTGTGGGTTCTTTGCCATTTTATTATGATGCTATGTATGATCTATCATGGGTAGTGTTTTAAAGGTAGAGTTTGTAGAAGAGTCATTTTATAATAAACAGAGTAACTATTATCTCAAGCATCACGTTTTAAAAATTTAAATAAAAAAATAAAGCTGTGGATTATACACTCAGAGGTATTCCTCGCAGTAGTGTTTGGAATTGTAAAACCTGGAAATAACTTCTGTGTCCATCTAAATGCATGTGATTGAATGAACACAGGTATGTTCACATAAGGGAATAATATGAAGCTACAAAATGTCTCAGGCAGATCTCTATGAACTAATTTGCACTGAATTACTGGAAATACATTCAAGTAATAAGATAAATCCAAAAGAATATTCATAATATGATACTCTGTGATAAAGAAGGTAAAGCAAGAAAGATATTGTTTGTTCATCTGACAGAATAAGCACAGGGAAGATAAAGTAAAAACTGAAGAGATCACTTACGTATAAGAGGTAGAAAAGAAAGAAATAGAAAAAGTAACGGGAAGAGAAGATATTTTCTTTAGTATATTTTTTCCTACAACACTGAATTGCAACTGTAACAATGTTTCTAATCCAGGCAAAACAAGATCTTAAATAAGTGATTAAAACCAGTAGGAACCCAATAGAATGCATACACTGACATGTGAGACCATGATAACACTGGGGTATTAAGAAAGATAAAGTTAAAGGATAAAGGAAACCTAGTGACTGAAGACTGTAAGTCCAAAGCTACAAAGATACATCTCCCCATGATGTGATCTTGTGGAAGTGCTTCTTCAGGAATATAGGTTATTGCTTTAAACAGCTGTTTCTATACATTGGAATTGGACAAACATATTTAATATTCCATGTTGTAGAGAATGAGATACTAGAAATCACTTAAAAGTGTTTCATTTATAGAAACTAGAACAAAGGTCTGAGTATGAACTTGGAAAGGTCAGTATATATACATGTCTTCTCTGTCAGTTGATGGAGCATAGAAGTAGGTGACTTTCTAGTGGCAATTACCACACTGATGTGGCTTTTACACATCATTCACCGACAAAAGGAACTTGAGTTCCTTATGGAAGTTTGGTGGATTTAGTGGCTAGGGGTAGAGTAGTATTCAGTGTGCCTGGAACATGGTGCAAGGTTGGAAAATGATTAGGAAAAAGAAAAGAAAAGAAAAATGACACTTGTTGAAAATTGAAAGCAAGAAAATCTCAAGGAACTCCTAATGGCCAGAACTAATCCTATTTGACAAGAGAAGAAGATGAAGAAGAAGACAAAGAAGAAGGAGGAGGAGGAGCAGGAGGAAGAGGAGGAGGAGAAAGCATTTGGTTTTTATTTTAACCCATAGAATAATATATATCATAATATATAAATCTTACATATAATATATTATTATACATAATATTATTGACAATATATTATTTATAATATACACGAACCATAGAATAACATATATATTATATATCAATATTATATATGTCCAATATATATTACATATATAAATATATATCCATAAATACATAGAGGTGGAGAAACTTTTATATGGTTTAAGTCTCATTAATAGATGTAGAAGGAAAGAAGGAGACTACTATGTAATCACTGTTATGTTCTTATAGATAGATATAATCTATAATGGATGTGGAAGGGCAGGATTCTTAGAGTTTTATATAATGTTCCAGAAACAGTTCTTAGGTATGAAAAAGAAGATAGTCTTTAGTAAAGAATTCCAACAGAAACCACATTGACAAAGCAAGGTAAGTGTTATGAAGTAATAAGACATATCTATGCCGTTCACTCCTCATTTCAAGAAATGTGCTTGTTGCCGGGAAGTGGTGGCACACGCCTTGAATCCCAGCACTCAGGAGGCAGAAGCAGGCAGATTTCTGAGTTCAAGGCCAGCCTGGTTTACAGAGTGAGTTCCAGGACAGCCTGGGCTACACAGAGAAACCCTCTCTCGAAAAACCAAAAAAAAAAAAAGAAAAGAAAAGAAAGAAAGAAATGTGCTTGCCTGGGCTACACAGAGAAACCCTCTCTCGAAAAGCCAAAAAAAAAAAAATAAAAAAAGAAAATAAAAGAAAAAAAAAAAAGAAAGAAATGTGCTATATCTTGTAGTTTGCTTTTCTGTTGCTGTGATAAACACCATGGCCAAAAATAACTTGGATATTATCTCAATCATTTTTTTATTGCTTTGAAGAGACACCATAACTAAGGCAACTCTTATACAAGAAAGCCTTTAATTGGGGGCTTGCTTGCTTATAGTTTCAGAAGTTTGGTGCATTATCATTATGTCAGCAGGCATAGTGATAGAGAAGTAGAATGCTGTATCCTAATCCACAGGCAGAGTGTGTGTGTGTGTGTGTGTGTGTGTGTATGTGTGTGTGTATGTGTGTGTATGTGCGTGTGTGTGTGTCTGTGTGTGTGAGTGTGTATGTGTGTATGTGTGTGTGTATGTGTGTGAGTGTGTATGTGTGTGTATGTGTGTGTCTGTGTGTGTGTGTGTGTGTGTGTGTGTGTGTGTGTGTGTCGGGGCTCAACCCTAGTGCTAACACTTTCTCTAATAAGGCCACACCTTCTAATCCTCCTAATCTTATCAGAGTTTCACTCTTAGGTTTCTTTAAATATTTGAGCTTATGGGAGCCATTCTTATTCAAACCAACACAGGAAGAAAAGGGGCTTTTAAATCTTACATGCTATAGTCCATCACTGAGGGAGGTCAAGCCATGAACTGAAGGCAGGAACTAGAAGGCACCATAGAGGAAAGTTGGATACTGGTTTGTATCTACTGGCTAGCTCTCATGTGTTCATCCAGCTTTCTTATACAAGGCAGAGCCACTTCCCCAAGGGTGGCACTCCCCAATCAACAATCAAGATCTCTCACAGACATGGCCACAGGCCAATATAATCTGGATCATACTTCAGTGGAGACCCCTCTTATCAGTTGACTCTGGGTTGTGTCAATTTGAAAATAAAAGCCCATCAGGATAATACATAAAATCACTCCAGGGAAAACATGAGACAAATGCAAGTCAAGGGACAGTCTTCAAAATGACTGATCATGATTGAGGATATGATTGAATGGCTGAGTATGCGGTTAGCACACACAAGGAATTGCATTCAGTTCCCAAATGATAACACTCTTCAAAATATGAGACCCATTGACAAACCCTTGCAAGCTGGAAGAGTCCAAAGAAAAACAAAAATAAAATTCCATGTGATATTCTGAATCATGTGTAAGAGGTAACAAAGGACACTAATGGGAAAATCTGTGGAATTTTCAAAATATCCGAAATTTAGTTAATATTGTATTAATGTCTATTTCCTATTCTTGATAAGTATATGCAGTTATATAAAATATCAACATTGCTGAAAGCCAGTTCAAGGAAATAAGGAAATTCTTGAATGCTCCTTGCAACTTTTCTACAAATAAAAAGAATTCAGAAGAAAGCTTTCCTCAGAGTGGTAGAATTTTTATTCTTGTGTCTAAATCTTCATGTATTTATGTATTTTCTAAGGTTGTTCTTGGTAGTTTTTTTTTTTTCTGGTGCTAATATCTCCAACAATTCAGATACTGTTCTTCTTTCCCATAACCTGGACTTTCAGTGAAATAATTTTCACTTATTTTTCTTTCTTAATTTATAATGTGTATGTATCATTGAGCAATATGGTTCAATTTGCCTTGCTTTTAAAATTATTAGAAAATAGTTTGAAATAATAGCAGAGTTAGAGTTAGTGTTATTGTTGGGGGTGGGGCTTGTTTGTTTGCTTTTTTTGTTTTGTTGTTTTCTCTTTAACAAGAGATTTCCTTTAGTGTTTTGTTTTCGTTTTGGGTTGTTGCTGTTCTTCTTTTCTGAGGCAGAAGGTTGTTCTATTAGCATGGCATTTATAATCTGCCTGCCCCAAACTCTGAAGTGCTGGCATTGCAGGTGAGTTCCACCATGCCCACAGGTCTACAATGCCTCTTTCCTGACTCTGCAGTGCTTCTCAGCATTCCTAATGCTGTGGCCTTTAACACAATTCTTCATGTTGTGTGACCCCAACCGCATTAATGCTTCATAACTGTAATTTTGCTACTGTTATGAATCATAATGTAACTATCTGATATGCAGGATATCTGATATGTGATCCCTGTGAAAAGGTCAATAGGAGGTCATGACTCACAGGTTGAGAACCACTGATGTAGAGACTGCTTCATATATTAAAAGTAACCCGGAATATTTATTTACTCATAACGTCTCATTCACGTTCTCATGATTGTACAATGTAGAAAATTTATTTGTAACTTTACGTTCCCCAGCTATCATCGGCAGTGCTGCTGTTGCCATCAAATATGATAAAGACGCAGCACATGGAGCCACTTAGATACCTTACTTAGCCATTCTAGCTTCTGAACCATACTAGTGCAAGGACCAGAACTATGAAGGTTTCCAGCTCCCTGCATCATGTCTCCTTAGCTGCAGTTCTGAGTATCAAGGTACAAACTGACTCCTCTGTATCTTATCTGAACTTCTGATGCAAAAGCTCTATTAGGAGCATTAGACTCTTCACCATTTACAGAGCCAAAAGAGACAGCTTAAGGGAGGAGAGATTGGTCTGTGCTCATGGCTTTAGAACTTTCTAGCCCCATGGGTGTGAGTTTCTGCTGAGACAGAACATCATAGTGGCAGAAGTGTGTAGTAAAGAATACTTCTTGCCTCATTGTAGCTGGGAAACAAATAAAGAAGGAGTAGGGTACCAGATACATCTTTCCAGGGTAGATCTCTACTGACCTACTTCCTCTAGGTGGGTCCTACTTTTTACTTTTCATCATTTCTCAGTCACTCTATTTTACCATCCCAGCAGGGGACTAACACATTATTGAGGTGAGAGCCTCAGGATCTAATCACTTTCCAGAAGACTATCAACGTCCAAGCCCCAGGACAAGAGCATGTGGCTTTACCTTTCAAATTAAACTGAGTCGACAGAGTAAAATGTCTCTTTAAGCTACTAATTTTTGGGGATTCTTTGTTATATCACATGAATAGCCTAAGCAGTAATGGTTTACATCACTGTTACATTTATTTACGTTACATTACATTACTGTGATTTAGTAACTGACTAGCTATTTCTTTTAAGAACTCATTTTGTTAATAACCTCCATAAACAAACACATTTTGTATCATTGATTCCTCCAAACACATTCATATGTATATGATCTATTTAAAACAAAAATCTGAGGTATTACTAGATACCCCTTTTACACTTATTACATGCTACCTTTATCTTCTCCATTCTTCCTTCCTTTTTAGTTTTAAAAAGCTTTATTTTGTGGTTTTGCCTGGATGTATGTCTGTGTCACATGCCTGCAATGCCTTTAGAGGCCAGAAGAGGACATTAGATCTCTTTGAACTAGATTTATAGTCTGGGAAACTCATCCTTTGTCCTCAGCAAGAGCAGCAAGTGCTGTTAACCAGAGAGCCATCACTTCAATTCCAGGATTCCCTTTTAATAATAATTTTAAAAGGTTGATAGAGGCTGCCTAGCTACTGTGTGACACCGGGAGGGAATCCTTTGAAATTTGCATGCAGCAAGTTAGCTTTTATTTTTTTCTCCCCGAAAAAGTATAGGTGGGCAATGTTTGTATGCAGGGATGGGGATTTTAGTGCTCTCTCGGGCTATGAGATCTTAAGGATATGACACAGGTGTTCATGTACATGCTGTTCTTATAAGCAAATCTCTTAATCCTGGAAATAAGGATATTCTCCTCTGTATGAAAAGATGGCATGTGTGAGAAAAGCTTCCAGAGATTTGAACTGCCTTCCCATTAATTTTAATATTTGTTCCATAATCTTTTTGTTTTGTTTTGTTTTGTTGTTTGTTTGTTTTGGTTTTTCGAGACAGGGTTTCTCTGTGTAGCCCTGGCTGCCCTGGAACTCACTCTGTAGACCAGGCTGGCCTCGAACTCAGAAATCTGCCTGCCTCTGCCTTCCAAGTGCTGAGATTAAAGGCGTGCGCCACCACAGCCCATCTTTTTTGTTTTTTGTTTTTTGTTGTTGTTGTTGTTGTTGTTTGGACCATAATCATTTTCTTAATTAATGTCTTTATCATTTATGTATTCAAAGGTCTCTCTGGTGCCTTTAATAAAGAGATCTCAATGAGAAGGAAGACATGACTTTTGAATTTCTTCCTCCTCAGCTTCACTATCTACTAGTTAGCTTTTTGTTATCATAGCCAAGTATCTGAGGAAATCAACTTACAAAAAAGAAGAAAGGTTTGCTTTGTTTCCATGTGGGCTTGGTTGGCTTGTTCCGTTGTTTTGGGGATTAGGATGAAGTTGTATACAATGGTAGAAGACTACTTATCTTATGGCTGCTGAGAGGCAAAGAGAGAATGGGAGAGCCAGTTGCCTGGCATCCTGATATACACTTCAATAATTTAGTGTCCTTCCATTAGGCCCTACTTTCTACAAGTTTTATATTTTCCCACCAGCATTAAAGGGTGGGCACTAAGTCTTCAACCCATTGGTTTTTTGAGGACGTTCAAAATACATGTTCTAGCAATATCATATTTCTGGTTGTTACTTGATCTATTTTTCTACACTCTATGTTATATGTCTCTGCTGGTTTGAAAATCTAAGCATTATCTATTAAACAGGATCATTAATTCATAAACACTGGTGGTTTAGCATGAATGGTTAAACAGATAGACTCTCTGCAGAGTTAGCTATTACTACATAACAAATTTCCCAACACATGTAGCATGTAAGTTACTTGTCTTGTTGCCATGACAAAATGTTTGAAAGGGCAACTTAAGGGAAAAAGGTTCATTTTGTCTTATAGATTGGAGGTGTAGTTCATTATAGTTGAGAAGAAATGGCTGCAAGAAATCAAGGCTGCTGGTCATCTTGTGTCTACAGTCAAAGAGAAAAGAGTGGCAAATGCTCCTGACATCTTTTTGGTTCAGTGCAGGACTCTGGACTACGGAATGGTGCTATCTGAAGGTGGGTCTTCAGTTTCCAATTAACCTAGAGAAATAGCTCAGAGGCATACTTATGTAGGAAATCTCTCACACACATGCTTAGATGGTGATTCTAAATCTCATCAAGTTTACAGGCAAGAGTGATCATCAGAGCAGGTTGTACAATACAGTTTTGTTATCAAATATAGCTTGCATGTGGTAGGAACTGGGGGATGATGAGTGAGTGGTTTTGAGTCGTGATTTCTCATGAGGTGTTAGCTGAACCTTCAGGCTTCTGTAGACTTAACCAGCATCATGGATGGAGAATGGACTCTGATTCACTAAGGTGGCAAGTCTGTGGTGACTGTTGGCAGAAGGCTCTGTTTGGAGCACACGTGACCATCCACAAGGCTGCACAGCAACTCACACCATGGCTGTTGGCTTCCCCGGAATGAGTGATCCAGGAAAGAGAAAAGCTCAGGTCCACTGCTCAGTGCGTTCAACAAGTCAGTCATATGTACTTCAGATGGACACTGTGCAAGTCTCTAAACTACAGGTGAGAGTGGCAGTTCTGCAGACAGCCCCTTGCACCATATCTCAAGCCTCTCAATGACTAGGTGACTAAGGAGTTTAGTCCTTTTTCCATTTTCCAGTCCTAAAATCTGGGTGAGGATACTGCAGTGGCTTATGCTATTGCTCTCAACATTCCTTGCTCACTGTTGGAAGATTATCTGTTTTCATTGATGTGGACTTGTAAGATCGCTCCCATGGGAAGAATTCTTTTTGTTATTACATCTCTGTCGTTCATCATCACATGATAAATGCATAAGTGGAAGGTGTCTATTTTCCAGCTCAGTGATTTCCCTGAATGCAGTGTTCTCTGAGTCTAGGTCCTTTTATGTTTAAAATACAGGGTAGACCCACTGTAGAGTGAGTCTCTTATAAACTTCACCTGTCAATAAAAAAGCTAATGGCCAATGAGCTAAGGCAGGAAATAGGAGGTGGCACACTGGCAGGAAGAGAGAGGATTCTTGGAAATACTAAGAGATAAAAGAGTGATGCAGGGAGAGCTGTGGGAAATGAGATGGAAGACAGACCAAGAAGGTGGGTGTAAAGCAGCAGGGAGACACTGAGGAGATACGAAGGAAGAAGTGGGCCGGGACTCTAGGAGAGGTAACTTACCACATGGTAGACATACAATGGTTTAAATGGGTTAAATAAGCTACATGCTAGTCAGGGAATGACCCAAAGCTTATGACCTAGGCATTTAATAATAACTAACTAGTCTCAGAGTGGTTAGTGATAGGAACAAGGGTCTGGAAGGAAAAATTAATTTAAAAAGTATTGTTCCAAGCTACCACTGTGGATCAGGTGTTTATTGTATTATTTTCTGGATAGTATACTAAATACAAATTAGAAGATAATCTTGAGAATAGAATTATATATGATAAGTGAAAATGCTTTTAAGAGAGGTGGGTCTCTTGACCATTTCTAAGGGCATTAGTGAATTGCATCCTTTCTTGTTGAAAACACACAGGGAAGCAGCTACCGCCTGTGAACTGTCCTCTTTCTAGATGAGGCCAGGAAGTAAGGCAGGAAAAGTTATGGGAACATGGGCAGGGAAAAGAGCCCGGGTACTCCAGAATATGGTTGAAGCCTATCACCAGCTGAAAGTCAAAAATTGTAACACAATTAACACATGTGAAAGTTGCCAATGTGGAAACAATGTTTCCTTTACATGTAGATACTTTCAAGCAAGAATGCTAAAATAACAGTGAATCCTGGTTAGAGCCAAATCACAAATGGTCTTTATTTTTAGTTTCTTAGCTGTAGGCCTTCATTTTCCTAGCAATCTTACCAGAAACTATCCAAGGCAACCTCAGACCTACCCCCTAATCATACTTATTGAAAAGGTGCAAAGAGGCAGAGGAGAGGGGGGTCTCTTAGAAACTGGCCAATCTAACACCCATAGCTTCCTAAGTCCTATAAACAGTTGCCATTGGACAATGAAGTGAGACTGCCCTGGAGAAGCCCACACCTATGATCCTGGGTCAGCCTTATTCTTCTGTTCAACTCATTTGTTTGTTTGTTTGTTTGTTTATTATCCATCAAGTTATTTATTTAATCATTTACTTTATTCATTCATTCATGCATTCATGCATTTACGTACATATGTATGTATGTATGTATGTGTGTATGTATGTGCACATGTGTGTCCAGGCCAGAAGACTTTCTGTGTCATTCCCTAGAAGCAACCTTAGTTTTGAGATAGGGTCTCTAGTTGATCTCAAGCTTGGCAAATAGAAGGTCTGCCTATCTCTGCCTCCCCACCTCCTTATTACCAGGCCCTCCCTCCATGCCTGATTTCTCTTACATGAATTCTGGAGGTTCAATTCAGGCCTGTAGTTTGCAAAGCAAGAAGTTTACCCGCTGAGTTTGATTCCCAGCCCTGCCTGATCTCTCTGTTTAATAAAATGCAACTCTGTTTCAAACTTGCTTGTCTTGAAATTCTTTTTTGCACTGAAGTTAAGGAGCCAATGTAATTGAGAGGCCTCTGAAAGGGAAGTATGTAACTTTAATTTTTTCAAATCCTATTTTTACTGATGGTTCTTAAAGGCTTTAACCTCTCTTATAGCTCATCCCCTGCCAGAGGTAGTGGAAAAGAAAAAATACAGGGAAGTGGACCCGTTTAGAACGGTTCTTAGGAGTAGCTCTCATCTGTGTTGTCTGGAAATTGGCAGTTCAGTTTCCAGGTTAGCAGTGGCAGCTCAATTCACTTGCAAACACCTCATGGAAACATAGGGTCAGCAGCAGAGGTGGCACAATCTAGTAGGAACAGCCAGGCCCCAGCCTTGGCTAGAATCAGCAGGATGGACCAGGAGGAAAGCCACGAGGAAGGCCAGGAGAAGTTCTCAGCTGTGCCTCTCTCAGCAAAGCAAAGATCCTCGAAGATGCAAGACACACACGCTTTGTACAGCTAGCTCTATAAACAAGCCTAGGTCAGCCTCTGTCACTGTCCAGTGAGTCCTATTTATACCTTACAAATATCACATGTCCTCCACGGGTCTTCCCTCAACACATACATCTGTCTCAAATGACATCACTCTGCCAATCAGCCCAGGTCCAAAAAAAAAAAAACAACAAAAATCTAAAACACACTACTAAAAGGTTTTTTTGGTACATTTCTCTCTATAGAGACCCAACAAATATAACTGAACTATACAGTAATACAGTATAAGACAGACCAATACATACATATTGTTAACAAAAAAATCCTTCATCACATGTCTTTTCGCATGCTTACTTTAACAGAACATCCTTTCTCCTGTGTCGGCTTCAGCTAAACATTCCTTCACGAGTCTACCTTAGTCTTCCACCTGTGTCCACTTCAAAAAAAATACTCCTTCACATATTTACCTCAACAAAACCCCATCCAACTGACTTTCCAAAGACCCCTTAAGCTTCCACTTCAGAAGTATTCCAGGCTGCTGGGGTAGTTCTGGGCTGTGTTTCCTGCTGCGCTCAGCAACCTTTTGAATTTTTGCCCCTGTCATTTTTCTTGCTTGAACTCCATGGACCTTGATTTAGAAGGGTCTCTAGAGGATCTGATTGGATATATGATGAAACTTATTGGAGTGGTTTACAGGCTGTGGTCCCACTGGTCCAGCCTTAGCTCTCTCCTGATGGAAAGTTCAAGAATCCAGTAGCTGTCAGTCCCCAAGCTTGGGTGTTTTACCTGGTCTTCAGTATAAGCCTGAATCCCAAAGAAGGAGGCACTAATGCCAGCGAAAGGAATACCTCAGTAGCAGGATACAGGCACTTGCCCGTGAGTGTGAGGGCAAGTGGACAATAAGCAGACCTTCCCCACTACCCATGGCTTTTATCTAGGTTGCCATGAGAAGGTGTACACCAGATTTAAGGAGAGTCTTCCCACCCCATAATACCCAATCAAGAAAATTCCCTCATAAGTATGCCCAACTGCTTGAGATCTTTCTTGTAGTCAAGCTGACAACAAGAATAGTACCACAGTCTTGTAACAATCACTCTAGCCCTCTATAATTCACAGCAGCCAAGAAACAAATGTAAAGAATTGCAAGGTTTAGACAATGATACATTTGTAGTTTCCTGAAGTGTAGATGCTATGTAGCAGAAACTGGTCTAAGAACAGGACTCTCTTAGACTTTACCATAAGCTCATGAGCTAGTACTATCATTTCCACAGAAGACAAAACTGAATCTGAAGATGTAACATACCTTGTAGGTTTGTGCAGCTAAGAGACCTACCTTTGCTGTCTCCTCTTTTGGGAAAACTCCTCTAGTGACTAATTCTACTACCTTTTGGAAATGACTGTTTCCCAAGTATGAGAAAGTGCCATTTTCATGTTTCTTCATTTTATTTTTATATATTGTCTTTTGTTATGAGAGTAGGGTAGAAATACAGGGGCAACATAAGAGATCCAAGCAATTTGCTGGAGTGTGTACAGTAGATCATTGGTATTCTAAGGGGTTGGGTTCCAAGCCTGACACAGAAGCCACAGTCTATGGATGCTCAAATCTTTTATATAAAATACAATAGTACAACAAACCTATGACATATTTGTGTCCTTCTTAAATCACCTATAGACCATTTAGATAATATAACTGTTCTCAATCTGGAGGTCGAATGACCATTGGAAAACACAGAAATATTTACATTATGATTCTTAACAGTAGCAAAATTACAGTTCTGAGATAGCTACAGAGGTAAATTTATGTTTGGGATCACCACAACAGGGGGAACTGTAATCAAAGGAACTCAGCATTCGGAAGGTTGAGAACCATTGCTATATACAATGTAAAACCATGTGACTATCTGTTATACTGCATTTTAAGGACAACAATGACTGGATTTATGGTTACTTTAACCTTTGGGATAAGGAAGGATAAATGGACTTACTCTATAAAGTTGAGATGTGATTAGGTGTTAGAATACCTATAGACTGTACTCTTTGTAGGACAGGGACAATTCAATGTTTGGGTTCACCCCATTTTCCTCTTTTGCTCTCTTCTTGTTCCTTGTATCCTCATCTCTTTGCTCTCATCTGCTGTGCTCCCACCCCTTTGACTTTATGTGCAGTGTCCCCAAACCTCTTTCTGTGTCTTAGGTTTTATTGCTGTGAAGAGACACCATGACCATGGCAACTCTTAGAGGCTTAGTCCATTGTCATCATGGTGAGAAGCATGGTGGCATGAAGGTAGACATGGTGTTAGAGAGGAAACTGAAAGTTCTACATCTGGATTGGCAGGCAGCATGGAAGAGAGAGACACTTGACCTAACTTGAACATTTGAAACCTCAAAGCCCACCTCCAATGATACATCTCCTCCAACAAGGCCACACCTCCTAGTAGTGCTACTCTTTTGAGCCCATGGCAGCCATTTTCCTTTAAACCACCACAGTCCGCGGATGCAGTACTCACATCCCTTTGGTCTCAACAGCAGGTCTCCCATCCCTTTGGCCTCATATTCTGTGCTTCCAACTGGAACATACATCCTTAGCTTTGCTTGTGAAGAAATTTTGGTGTCTTAATTGTCTTAGTTAGGGTTACTGTTGCTATGATGAAACATCCTGACCAAACTCAAGTTGGAGAGGAAAGGAAGGAAGGAAGATAGGACAGGGCAGGAACTTGGAGGCAGGAGCTGATGCAGAGGTCATGGAGGGCCATGTTGCTTACTGGTTTGCTTAATCTGCCTTCTTATAGAACCCAGGACCACCAGCCCAGGGATGGCACCATCCACTGTGGGCTGGGTTCTCCCCTATCAATTGCTAAGTAAGAAAATGCCAGACAACTAGATCTTTTGGAGGCATTTTATCAATTTTCTCTTTTCAGAAGACTGTACCTTGTGTCAAATTAACATAAAACTAGCCTGCATGTCAACATTCTTGGACGAACAGGACTGCAGACAGTCCAAAGCTTCTGAATCCACAAAGTAGGAAACATAGTGCACATGCTGAAGCCAGTTGTCATTGAAGCAGCCACCCACTGAGGGATCCAGTAGCACAAGAGATAGCACAGTCTGCAGGACTAGGCAAGACCTTCAGCACCATCTTCTAGCTCCTTTGGAAAGGTGTTCTCCCATGTACCTAGTCTCAGTATTAATGTATTCATAGAGTGCTGCAGGGAATATTTTAGAAAACGTACGCAGAGAGAACTGGGTGCAGGTAATTAGGTCATCAGATGATGAATGAGTAGAGAGAGTGCCGAGGGAGGGTGGGGGTAATCAAAGCGCAGCAGAACTGAGCCACCTCTCCACTTCTAGAGGACCAAGGCAGGAGGAGATGATATTGTCCAGCAGATGCAGATCTGAACTTTCTGAGATAGGGGAAGTGCCAGCTGACAGGACCAGCAGATTGGCTTGGAGTGGCCAGAAGTGGACTCCAGAGAGGAAGAAGAAGCCACAGAGAGAAAAAAGGAAAAATGAGAAATATTCTGGCCATTCTGTCACCTTCTATTATTGCTTCCTATTGGCCAAATACTGAAAAGGGATAGTGGTGACAATTACCTTTAATCTGAGCACCTGGGAGGCAGAGGCAGGTGATGTTCTGTGAGTTTGAGGCCAACCTGATCTACATAGTGAGTTCAGGCTAGCCAGAGCTATGTGGTGAGACCCTGTCTCTAACAAATCAACACAAGACAAATAATAATAATAATAATAATAATAATAATAATAATAATAATAACCAATTAAAAAAAAAAAAAGAGGTGAGCAAGACAGTGGGAAAAGAGTAGACAAAAAGACAGGAGGCATTCCAAAAGATAGAAAGTTCCAGACATGACAGTTGGCTTGCTGTTTTCATTATGAAATATTTGAGAAGATGAGATCTAATGTGATTAGAACAGTGATTAGAAATAATATGATATAGGACTTTTTTTTTTTTAGAAAGATGAAACTTTTCTCATCTGGGGCCTGGAGGAATGGGGTTGGTGTCATATTTTTAGATGTTAATAACTAAGGGTGGTGTCTTAATTGGTTACTTATCTGAGAAACAATAAACAGTACTAAACTGGAAAAATAATTACATAAAACAAAATAAACATAGTTAAGGAAGTAAGTGGCTCAGAACTTGTTGGGATACTGGGTCACTGAGATCAGAGAATCAATTATCCTGATAACAACAATAAGAACAACTGACAACAGCTGGCACTCTTTACAGATTCCTATTACCTTACTTACTTTCCCAATAACGGTGAGTCTCACTCTGTGTTAAACTCACCTGCTTATGTTCTTCCCTGACCCTGCCATCTTACCATGTCCTTCCCTCAGGAAATGGAATTCTAATAATATTTGCTTCATACGACATCACATATATTAGGGCTTGGTCACACAAATGAACTCTTGCAACACAGTGAACTTCATGAATTAATTACTGAAAGGTCAGCAACATATTTCTCACAGTATTAATCTGATTTGGATAGCATCTCCACAGATTTGGGCAGCAGAACTGTGTATCTGAGCTTCTGAGCTTCCTGGAGGGCCAGGAAAGGTGGCAGCCACAGCAACAATCCCCAAGTGCTCATTCTAACACAGATGAGGCACCAAAAATTCAGAGCTCACCTCATAGGTTCAACAAACAAAGAAACAAAAAAAACAAAAAAAAAAAAAGCAAAAAAATTACAAAAGTAGTGCCTGTCTTATTAACCTGTCTCTAAGATTATCCTGAACCTTAGTTTCCTGGCTAAGCAAACACACACACACACACACACACACACACACACACACAACTGAGGAGCTTCACCTAGAGCTAAAGTGACCGTCTTATAGGAACCAGCTCATGCCCCTCAAGTGATGACCTTGATCAAGAGTTCTGTTGATTGAAGTAAAAATTTCTGATTTCTTAGGAGACTCGATTGTGTCATATGATGTTTTTCTGGAACCTGTCTTATGAGAGGATGTCTTGCTAAAGCAGATACATGAGAGGATATTTGGCTAAGAACAGACACATGATGTTTTTCTGGAAGCTGCTTAGAAAAGCGTCATATGGTGTTCAGAAAGGATATAAATGTAACCCAACAGACAATGGATGATGCTGTAGTACTGGTTCGCCTTGCCACTCTCTGTTCATCTTCATTGGGCTTTGCTAATGGCTGGTCTTCACTGACAACATTGGGGCATTGGTTTGCCTTGCCTTCTTGAATCACTGTATGCTGTGCCTTCATAGAGAGAAACACAGCAAAAAATTCTTGTAATATTCTGGCGGCATATTGCTGCTTCTATGGACACAGGCTGATTGGCAGAACCTTGGGGTTTCTTCTGGATCAAACTGCCATTGCTGATTCCTCAGTGGTTTTTGTGAGTGGATCGAGCTTCCACTGCTGATTCATGTGAACTGAACTGCTAGTATTTTGACAACGAAGATTAGATTTGCCCCAGAGAACTATTTCTAAACAGGTCCACATCCTCCTTTGTCCTATTAACCTTGCCCGTGTACTACCTCTGATGGGTGGTGGGCTAGAAGGGAGGTTAAAGCATTTAAGAACCCTTATTAAAATAGATTTTTAAAAATCTAAGCCTACAGTTGATCCTTTTGAAGAACCAAAGCTAAGGCAATGACTAGCCAAAGCACAGTTTGGTCAGGACTTCCTGATTATACATATCTCTTGCTCCTTCTTCCAATTCTTCTTTTGTTTTTGACCCTAGAGCTTTTGCTAGTCACCTGAAAACAGACTTAGGGTCACTGGATTCTGTTCTCTGTTTTTCCTTATGTGACCACTTTGATTTAATGTCTCTGAATTTTTAAATCATCCCTCATCTCTCTAGTTGGTATATGAAGACAGATGTCTAAACCTAGCCTGTTATAGCTGCCAGGAAGGGGGCTTTGGCCTTGAAACTCTGATTAATCAGTGAAGGGCCTCTATATATTTCAATACTATCTAATGTAAAAACAAGAAAGGTACTTTTTAGAAGTGCTCCTTTAAACATAGTTACCAAATCTGGGGCATTGGTGGTACATACCTTTAATGCTAGCATTTAGGATGCAGAGGCAGGTGGATCTCTGTTGAATTCAAGGCCAACTTGGTCTATATAGTGAGTCCAGGCTAGCCAGGGCTATGTAGTGAGACCCTGTCTCAAACAAAACAAGACAAGATAGGACAAGACAAGACAATACAAAGATAATTACCAAAAACAAAAAAACAAACAAAAACAAGCAAACAAAAAACCTGAGCAAAACAGTGGGAAAGGAGAAAGAAGAAAAGAAGATAGAAAGTTCCAGACATGACTGTTGGCTTGCTGTTTTCATTATGAAATATTTGAGAAGATGAGATATAATATGATCAAATTATTAGAAATTATGTGGGAACACTGGGTCTTCTTTAAGAAGGATGGATACTTTCTCAGGCAGCTTGGTGAGTGGTCCCAGAAACGCAACAACTATCAAAGTTGTTGTCTCAATAAACTGAAGAATGAACTTCAAGGAACACACAGGGTGAGCTTCCGAGAGACATTTCTTACAGATCCATAGGTGAAAGCTTAAAACAAAGAGATGGCCCAGAACTCCTATATAGTAGGAGGGTGCTCAGGAAATGAGGTACCATGCAGGTGTTGATCTGGGCTTATGGAAGACTGATTGCAGAAACTGGAGTGAGGTATAGGGACAGAGATGAACTGGTCAGTCTAGTTGGCACACCCAGGTGTCTGGGTGCCTCCTGTTGGCACACACAGATGTCTGGGTGCCTTCCGTTGGCACATACAGATGTCTAGGTACCTTCTCCCACTTTCAGTCACCTAAGGCAGTACAACCTTTAGGGGGAGGCACTCAGGAGATAGAAAGAAACAAAGATCAGCAGCTCTTCTGGTGTACTGGGCTCCATCAAAGACATTTGGGAACTGCTGCTTTGGAGTCCCTGCCCTACTTGACCTGTTTCTATCTTCTGATTGAATGAGAAGTTAGGTCCTAGCCCCTTAAGAAACTGAGTATCTATTTATTTCCACTGACTACCACCTCAGTGTAATGTTCTCTAACAGGTCTTTCCACTCTTGGCCTCTGTGCTAACTGCAATTTATGGGTAATGCACATAGCCTGTTCTCTTGCAGCAGGAAGAGCTGAGTATCCAGGTGGGGGCATCTTCACATAGAGAGCTGGGTTCCACAGCTTACGTTCTTCTCATTTCTTAGAGAAAGAAGAGAACAGGTTTGAATACAGAGAACAGATATTGGGAATATCTGTGTGGGTGTCAGCTGGGAAAGTCAGCTTCCTAGCACCTGGGCATACCGGCTCATTCTCCCACAGGGAAAGAAGCAACCACTCTTCTAGCTCATTGCCAGGCAACCCAGAGGGAGTCCCTGGGGTTGCAGTTGAAGATCTGCTACATACACAATGTGTCTACTCATTGCATTCCTGGTCATGCTACTCAGAATGTCCAGGCTGCTGGTGTTACCGTCCATAGCCACCCCACCACTACTGAGGAAGACATGGCTTTCCTTTTGGTAATTGCATAGTCAGGAAGGGCTTTACTGGGTGGTGATATTTGGGCAAAGGACTGAGGGAAATGAGGGGTTGTAATAAGTAGTTAAAATGTTGAACTATTCAGTTCTGAAAAATCTCATAAAATGTGGCACTTAAGTCAGGTCTGAAACATCTGGGTTAGGAGTGAGAGATGTGAAGAAGGCACAGTACAGGAAATGTGTGTGTGTGTGTGTGTGTGTGTGTGTGTGTGTGAGACTATGTGTGTTTGTGTGTCTGTATGTGTTATAGAGAGATGCAGTGGGAGAGACTTAATATTGGGAAGAAACAGATTGTTTAAGGCTGAGGTGAGCTGGGAGATATCTCAATTCCTCTCTGGTAACACAACAAAAAACTTGTAATATCTCTTGTTTTTGTTGTTTAAATATTACATTCATGGATGATTTCACCCTACTGGTACACAGAGAATCTGTATATAAAGTAAGAAGGAAAGAAGGCTGCCACATGCCATGGATTTCAGTGGGAGCTATGAGAAAATGACAAAACAAGTGCTCATATGCAACCGAGTGTGTAGATGTGTAGAAGCTGCTGGCCGCACACAAGTTAGTTTAGTCTAGCTATAACCATGACCTTGGAGATGCTCTAAGAGAGGTCATTCTTTCTTTCTGTCTATCTATCTATCTATCTATCTATCTATCATCTATCTATCATTTATTATCTATCTATCAATCATAGGCATGTTTATTATTTATAAATAATAAAGTGTTAATTATTATTTATAGGAATTATTTACATGCTGCAGTCCAGCTAATACAACAAAGGCTGGCTATGAATGGAAAGTCCAAGAATCTAGTAGTTGCTGGGTCTTTATTCATGTCCTGTCATTTAGTCTTTCTTCTCAAACTGCCAAAAACCAAGGGTCCTTCTATAGAGCCCATCTCCGTTTCTCTCAGGAGCTCTGGAAGGACAGCTGCTTCCCATCCTCACTGTGGTCTGGTGATGTAGAAGTAGAACGGGCCAAGGTTGGTACGACTCTGTCTTACAAGCCTCTGTTCCTGGAAAAGGGCTTTGTGGGGTTAAACATGTTCACCTACTCCACTGGGTCTGCTGTGTGTAAACTTACAAAGGTGCACACATGTCAGCTCACACATGTGTGTCCTCTCCTTCCTTGTTAGTTTCAGCTATCAATTTGACATAGCCCTGAGTTATCTGAAGGAGTCTCAATTGGGGGTTGGCCTCAACAAATTGGTCTGTACACATTGTTTTTAGGAGCATTTTCTTGATTGCTAGTTGATACAGGAGGGCCAGTCCTCTGTGGAGGGTGTCATTCCTAGACATGGGGTCCTGCTTGTACAAGAAGGATGGCTGAGGACATGCCAGACAGAGTAATTCAATAAGCAGAATTCCTCTGTGGTTTCTGCGTCAGCTCTGTCATGGTTTGAATATGCTGGGCTCAGAGAGTGGCAGTATTTGGAGTTGGAGCCTTCCTGGAGAAGATATGTCACTGTTAGATGTTGTCCTTCTAAGAGTTGTCTTGGTCATGGTGTCTGTTTCCAGCAGTAAAACCCTAACAAAGACAGAAGTTGGTACAAGGGACTGAGGTATTGCTGTGGTAGGCCTGACCATGCTTTTGTTTGGAAGAATGTGGATTTGGGGACTTTGGATTTGGAAAGCAGTGGAATGCTTTAAATGGGGCTTAATGGGTTATCTTGGTAGGAATATGGAAGAATTTGTTACTGAGAGTGATTTGAACTGTGTGGACCTGGCCCAAGAGGTTTCAGTGGAGAAGAACTTCAGTATGAGGCCTAGAGACTTGTTTTTGTAGTACTTTTGTGAAGAACATGGCTGCTTTTTGCACTTGTCGTTAGAGTCTGCCTGAGGCTAAGGTGAAGAGACTCAGATTAATTGCATTGACAAAGGAAGTCTTGGAAATGTCTATCTGGTTCTCTAGTTAAGTCTCATGAAGAGTGTTTTGAAGAAACATAGCATGATTAGAAAGGAAAAATATAAAATATATGGTTCAAGTATTAACGGGACACCAGGAAGTGAAATGGAGCTGAATCCCATGTTTAAGGATATTAAATTGAATTAAGGGAGTGGTAACTTTGGGGCAAACTCCTACAGAGTTAAATTTAGATCCAGGCATGGTGGTACACACCTTTAATCCCTGGAGATACAGCCAAACAGATCTCTGAATTTAAGACCAGCCTGAGACAGAGCAAGTTCTAGGTGAAGAAAACCTTAAATCCAGGCATGGTGGTACACACCATTCATCCCAGGAGACAGGCAAGTAGATCTCTGAGTTCAAGATCTGTCTCCAGAGCAAGATCCAGGACAGCCAAGCTTAGGCAGTGAAGGAGTTGGATAAAAAGAAGCTATGATAATGTAATAGAACAAGGGGCCCATGTTCCAACTCCTGCAAGCAGCAGAACTTGGCAGCTTTGGCCATGTGGTTCTGGCTTTAGAGTCAAGAGGAGAAGGAGACTACTAGGACAATTGATGCTGGTTAACTGGAGCTAAGAAATTAGTGGTGATTAAGAAGAGATCAGCATCACTGAGGTGAAATCTTCTGGGAAGTGTTTTCTGAGAGCATAAAGAAGCTGTGTTCCAGAGATAGCCACTCCTGTACCTCGTGCTGCAGCTCTATAGTTGGTAATGTGTAAGAGTTGTACAGGTGGTACTGGTTTTAAAGGCATGAAGGAGTCATGAAGAGCAGCTGAGGCTTGGAGAGGTCATGGAAGGCCATTGGTAAAGGTGTAGCTTCAGGTGCAGTTGATGGCCCAGGACTGAAGGGGTCATGCAAAGGAGTTGAGGCTTGGCATCATGAGGAGAGCCTATGAGAGGCTATTGGTGAAGCCTGGTTGCAGTAGAAGACCTCAGTGTGTTGGAGATACCAGTATCATGGGATGATCACCATGAACTGTAGCAGCAGTGCAGTGGATCAACCTGAGTTTAGAGTGCTACAGAGGGCAGAGTTAGAGAAATGATGCCAGCCCTTTGGAGGAGCCCAGAAGATCATGTGTGGATCCCAGACATTGAAACAAGAAGCTGTAACATTGAGGTTGCCTTGTAGACCCCAAGATTTTCAAGATGCCAGAGCCATAGGATGTCTATCTCCTGAGGCATGCTGCTAACAGGGAATGGAACCAGCCTAGGAAAAGAAGTTGCCATCAACAAAGATAAAGGAGTTGGAGAACTGAAAACTGCTTTGACACTAGTCATGGAGATGCAGAGTTTGGAGTTTGCCTGGTTGGTTTCCTGTCTTGATTCAGGGATTACAGCTAAGTGATTGGATAGATCTCAGAAGAGACTTTGAACTTTGCACTTTTAACATTGTTGATACTGCTATAGACTATGGGGATTTGGAAGTGTACTTTTTTATTATGCTATGGCTAGATACGGCCCCCATAGACTCATATGTTTGAACAAGCCTATGGGGTTCAGGGAGTGGAATGTCATGGTTTGAATATGCTTGGCCAAGGGATTGGCAGCATTTAGAATCGTGGCCTTCTTAGAGTAGGTGTGTCACTGTTAAATGTTGTCTTTATAAGAGTTGGCTTGGTTATGGCATCTGTTCACAGCAGTAAAACCCTAACTAAGGCAAGCTCCCACCTTGAGTTCCTGCTTTGACGTCCCTCAATCTTGAGTTGTAACCTGAAAGATGAAATAAAGTCTTTTCTACTCAAGTTTCACTTGGTCATGATGTTTTTATCACACCAAGAGGAGTGAGAACATTTACACACACACACACACACACACACACACGCACACACATACACGCAAGCAAACAAACAAAAAACCCAAACAGAGCATAAAGATGTCTTCATCGACTTAAGCACATGCACCACAGCAACAGAGAGAACGGTGCTTACCAAAAGGGCTGTGCTTAAACACGATGGTGCAGACTTCTCTGGAGTCTTCTGAGAACCCCAGTAGCTGTTTGTGTTCTGAAGTTCAGGGTTTCTAAGGTGCTTTACAAATTTTTTAAAAATGAAATCATACTTGGTTTTAAAGGTTCACAGGACATGATTACAAGCTGTCAATGGGTCACGAGGGTTGGGGGAATCCTAAACAAATGAGGACACAAGGGAGGTCAGATGCATGGTGACAGTGAACAAAATGAGCCCGTTTTTAGAAAGTCACAGGTGTATAACTGAGGAAGGAGTGTCAGCAGAACAGTCATAGGTGATGGAGCGTCAGCAGAACAGTCATAGGTGACTCCATTCCCCTTACTCCTGTCATGGGTTTTCTTCAACGTATAAAGGAAAATAAGAAAAAAAAGAGAAAGAAATAGGAAAAGAAAGGACTGGTCTTAGGTATGGTTTATTATAGATATGTGGCAGAGCAAGAAGACACATCTAGGAGAAGTGTGTAGGAAGAGGGGGTAGGAGAAGGGAGAGAGGAGAACCAAACACAACAACCAGGAGGCCAGAAGTATAGAAGGAACAAAAAAGGGAGCAGGTAACGAAAAATGTCTGGATTGTATAGGGAAGAACCTCTGTAGGAAGGGCAGCCCAGCCCCTGGCCTGGAGAGTTCAGGGAAGAGAACTGGGTATGCCCAGCCATACTCTAACAGGTAGGGACTGTGGGATGCTGGGAGAAGCTGGAGGTCAGGTCTGATAAGCTACATAGTCACCCTAGCCAGATGTCCTGGGTTTGAAACTTACCGAGGGGAAGGTAGGAAATTCAGGTCTCACACACTTGGGTCTCAAACACAGCCTGTTAGTATTTAACATTCTTATTTTAAATATCTCTACAGAAAAGGCAATTGCTTCCTTGTAGGTGGCCTTCATGGTGTATTCTGTTAGTTATACTGGAATTCTCAGTCTCTCTAGAGAAAAATTAAAACCAGTGTCAGGGGAAGGAGGCTCCTCTCCTTCTCATTTTCCTTTTGATGAGTTTATAAAAATATGTATAGAGATATATATGTTCTATGGGGTTATGGGGAGGTAGGTGTGGGGGAAGGGTGTGCCTCAGCAGGCCCAAGCCCAGGCATCCCTTCCCCCTGAGGGACCAGACACACGCGAAGGTATAGTATAGAATAGAGTTTATTCAGGGCATGGGGAGGGGAGTTAAGAGGGGAGTTAAGAGGGGAGTAGAGGCAGAGAAAGGCAGAGAGGGGGAGAGAGTGGAGAAGTAGAAGAGTGGAGGTCGGCCATGACCACGTTGGGGGGGTGGGGGTAAGGGAATGGGGAGAAGTAAGAGATAAGAGATGTAAGAGAGAAGCAAGAGCAAGAGAGAGAGGAGGGGCAAGCAGCCCCTTTTATATTGGGCCAGGTCCACCTGGCTGTTGCCAGGTAACTGTGGGGTGGAGTTTTAACAGAATGCTAACACCTTTCATTTTCCTTTCCTGCCATGAATTGCAGAGGTCCTTTACTAATAAGCAGGAAATCCTTCCAACTCAGCCTGTGAGACATTGTTCCTCTCTCTTTATCTTCTAGGAATTCAGGGTTAAAAGTAAAACTTCTCCTGAGAGTAGGTCTTAAGAAATCCGCTATCTTTTGAGGAACTAACTACTACATGCCAGATATCATCAGATATCATGTGGAAACTGAAAGCACATCAAGGAACCAAAGCCCCCAGTTCCTAGCACATGCAATCATAGAGTAACAAAGACCACCTCTCCAGGCTTGGGATGCAAGTGCTCTATCACTGAGCTACCTACCCACTCCAGAGGAGACATTCTCTGGCTGAGGGTGATAATACATGGTGGGAGGGAGCAGGCAGTTTAGGAGGATGTGGTTCCTAATTCCTATACAGGCAGGATAGGAACTGACAATGTAGAGGGGTAATTTGGGACACTGCCTGCTCCCACAGTCACCATTTTGTTTTCTTCTTCAGGCTGGAGTTTGGGGAATCTACTCCTATCCAACCGTATTGTTTATAGCTCTCACAAAATCAATGACAGTGGAAATTAATACACTTAATTGTGCCATTCCTTCCAATACCAAATTCATCCTCTTTATCAATCTTCATTTTTGAAGACACTTAGAGATAGGAAACTAAGTTTCAAAATGTTGTGGTAATATAGTTTTCAAAGGAAAGAATTTTGAATCCAACCCCAGAGCAATTTGAATGTCTGCTCTGTTCCTACCATTCCAGGAGCACATGAGAACAATTGTAGTTTTGGTGTGACTTGGAGTTCAGTGTTTGAAAATTGTTTTACTAACTGAAACTAGACCCAATGCAAACACCTAACACCTTTGGACATGCTGTGGCTTGCACAAGATCGCCAAACTTCACAAAGTGCTGGGAACTGCCTCACCTGAGCCATTCTTGCTCCCTAGTGTTTGCTGACTGTCTTCTAATTACCTGCAGGCCCAGAGGAAGGAAAGCTGGAAAAGTAATCCCTCTCCCCTGGACGAAGGACACTCCTCTTTTTATTTGGACCTTTGCACTCCAGCTCTTTGGTAAAATCAGGATCTAAATCATGATTCTTCTGGTTATCAACTGAACTGAAGGTTATATGTTAGCTCCCTGGTTCTGAGATCTTTGGCCTTGGAGTTAGTCCTGTTAGCTAACTAGGGTTAAGGTTAGTTAGAACTAGGGTTCTAGTTAGCAAATAGTCTTTTGAAGCTTCTTAGTCTCCATAGATGAATAAACCAATGTCCCTGGAAAGGAATCCTCTTTCATTGTAAGGGTTAGTGATTCTTCAAAAAATGATACCCCAGACTCAATAGTAGAAGTCCAGCATGCTGGGGTCTCCAATTACCAGAATAGAGAAACAACCAAGTGTGTTTGCAGGCCTGATTTAGAGCACATTAGGGAATTCTGGGTATGTGACCTCTATATTAAATGTTGGGCCCATCACATTCTATTACCAGGGTGTGGGGGCTGGAAATTGTTGCTGAGGAAGTAGTGGAGGAAGTCTGGAAACTGCTGCTGACCCATTGTCCTTGCCTCAGGCCAGGTGGCAGGGCAGCTTCTGAGGCCTGGACTTGCCTGGAATTGCCAAGATCTTGGAGACAGAGATTTAGGAGTAGTCTCCTAAACTGCCAATTTGAAGCCTGTCATGGAATCAGCCTAGACTTTCCATCAGGTCTCTATATCTATACCATTTATCTATCTAAATAGATAGATCTGTATATCTAAGTAGTTGTCCTCTCTTAGATCTATTTATCTAGTTTCCTAGTACTTTTATCTCTTTAGAGAACCTTGCTAAGATACGATTGCTTACATAAATTAAGATGCACATTCTTATTGTAACAGCATCCAATATCTTATGGCGAGATCATGTGTTCTCTTCTGGGAGGTTTTTAAATATAGATTGGGATTAAAAGAACACATGTATAAGCTGCTCTCCTCTAAGAATGAAAAGGAAAGAATGAGTAAAAATACATCCATTCTTGACAGTCATCAACAAAAATTAACACCGGAGAATTATACAGGGGGAAAAAGAACTAGAGAGATGTATAAAGGTATATGTTTTCTTGCCTGGGACCAACAGGGTTAGGATTTTTTTTTTTTTTTTTTTTATTAACCTAGGTAATGCCATTTTGTTTTAGAATTAGGCTTGGAGTGATTGTAGGCCTAAATTTCTACTTCTGAGAAGTAACTGAAAGCTTCCCAGAGACCAGGTATCCCTATTGTGATTGAGCAGTTAAGCAGTAAAGATATTTGACCAGGTGTCCCTATTTGATTAAGCAGTTAAGCAGTAAGATAGTGCATCCTATTTGTGTAAGGAATTTTGTTTACAGAAGATTGCATTGCCTCTCGGAATTCCCTCCACCCCTGCTGCCTCCCTGCTCTTCCGACATAAACTATGTACAGTACACAGGTCTGACAGAGCCTGATCAGAATATAGACTTGCTCTCGTTCCTTGTGCCTCTTGTCTCTTCATTCGTCCTTCCCCTCCTTAGATCCACGTTGATGACCCTAGAGCCGGGGCATTTTCTTTTGTTTTTTGCTTTTGTTTTTTGAGACAGGTTTTCTTTGTGTAGCCCTGACTGTCCTGGAACTGGCTCCATACAACAAACTGGCCTTGAAGTCAGAGATCTGCCTACCTCTTCCTCCCAAGTGCAGGGATTAATGGCATGTATCACCATGCCCAGGTAAAAAGGAGGTTCTTAATATATACCTTTGTTAAACAATCATGTGTATGTGTGTACATGTCTACATGTACACTACACAAATGGGGTGCGTATGGAGGACAGATCTCCATGACTATACCCCCACGGGATGTAAATGCTGAGTAGCAAACCAGAATCCTCTGCCTCTGCAAGAGTTGCAAGTGCTCTTAACTGCAGAGCCTTGTCTCCAGCCCCAGTACACATTCGGTTATTTCAAGTTTTCCCAAACATTTAGAATGTATCACTTATTTTAAAAAATAGACACATGTCTCCATAAAAGAGCTCCTCTAGATTTATTCTCCTCTCTTGGCATTCCTTAGTCACATGAAGAACAAACCCAGACTGTTTAGGTTCTTTGGCAATGTTGTACATATATATAAATATCTTGGTCACTTTTACCATCACCCTCTCCTTTCCCCTCCTATTCCTGCTGAACCCCTTTCTTCCTCTTAGCAGCCCTTTCCTGGCATTTTCATGACTCACTGAGTTTCAGGTTATTTGCATGAAGATGAGTAGTAGGTTTTTTTTCTGGAGCATGGAAGAATACAGGGTTGAGTGTGTGTGTGTGTGTGTGTGTGTGTGTGTGTGTGTGTGTAAGCACATTTCCTTGGCAACAATAATGTATTTTAGAATCATAATTTACAGGGAATGAAATGTAAGTTCCTCAGTGTTTCAAATTCTGGCATAATACATTGCCAATAGCCTATACAAAAATGGAAACACTTTTTAAGTCTAAGAGCCTTCCGAGGCTTGGCTCACTAAGTTCAGAAGGAAATAGTCTGTACAACAGGCATGCCAGCTCATGGAATGAGTTGGAGTGTGCTAGGATTTAAAGGCTTGCATGTGTCCGTATGTTTTTCTGTCAATACTTCCTTGATTTTGTTCTCCCTGGTGGTCTGTTATGTTTTCTTTGTCAGCGTAGTTTAATGACTCTATAGAGTCTTCAGATATAGTCACTTGTGCCCTTCCCCCAGCCTTGAGTGTGACAAACAAACCTGTCTGTAGGCAGTTTGGCTTCTCTGCATTTGCAGCTTCCTACAGGAACCTTGAGGAGTCCCTGCTGAGCTTCTGAAACAAAAGATTGGGTCTTTGGGCTTTCCCTTTAAAAGGAGCACAGAGTAATGAAGTTCAAGCTTTGATCAGAAACTTTGTCTTGGCTTCATTCTTCTCTCGCACCCTGTCTCTTTTTCATTTCCAGCCTCCCTTTCAGGTAGACCTGGTTCATCCATGGCTGCTGCACAGCTACAGTTACTCTTCATAAAAGCTAAGCACAAGAGACACCTGACATCCTAGAGCTTCTTGTATGCTCTTTGGGTCCCCAGCTTTCTGTGTTGAAAACCCACATCCTGGAATTTAGTTTCATTAACTGGAGCCTGCAGCTCTGCTTCCTGCTACGATATTATCTTCTGAAATTCAGGGATTATAAATCAGAAATTTCAAAATTCTGACTATTTTAAACATACTTCTAACAATGCTCACATCCTATTATTTGGATAGCTAAAATCTAGGATTACAGAGTATACAATCCAACGGGTTTAGTAATACTTTCCCAAAACAGGCAGCATCTAATAATGTTAAAACAATGAAAAGCAAATAAAGTCAGATCTTCTAATAAAGTAACATCCTGCATGGAATCATGTGTAGTCACTGCCCATTTAAGGACGTGTTTTGCATTGAAAATATGTTACACCTTGAGAGAGCATTTAAAGGACTTAGACAAAGTATACACTATATGTGAACATATTATTATTCACCTTGTCTCTTTAAACTACCCTTTCTTGTTCTCCTTTTGAAATGTTATACTATACCCCTATACTCATTTGCTCAATGTGTTTAATTAGTGTTGTTTGCATGAGCTGGATATTAGTTTACTTGCTAGAGCATGAGAGACTCTGGATAGAGAAAATAATTTCAAGTCTGTGATGTAGGAACGAAGACCACTTAGCCATTTCGGGGAATTGATGGATTTAGCTGATACTTGATATTCTAGCATCTCTTTATTATGGAAGCCTATAAGAGAAAAGGAGTTACAGTAAATGTATTTGGAACCCTTTCTACCTTTATCATGCACAGACCTTTTTTTCTTTGTTCTGAGTTACCTTCTCTCTGGCTCTTGACCCTTTGCAACTGTCCACATTGAAATGTCCATCACCATAGGGCTCAGACCCCCAGGAAAGATACTCTTTAACTGTGCCCTTCAGATAGAGTTGGCAAACAAAATTACACAGTATCTAGTTGTGACAGGAATGCCACGGCTCCTTCTTGTCACTTACAGACACTAAAGAACAGACAGGAGTCAGATCTTTAAAACTAAACTGTATTCATAGAGGTGACAACCTGAGAGGACAGTAGGTTTTAAAAATCCTAAATATCAGCCTCCTATCTTATCTCCAGATGGAGAATTTGGGGTTGGGGACAAAGGCTGTCAATCATTCCAAAGCTCAGTGCTACCCCCGGTCAGGTGATCAACAGTATTTCTGAGTCTGGTAGTGTTCAGGCCTTGCTAGTAGTTATCCTTCTTCTCTTCCCTCATTCTGTGGGTGCTTGTGCTCAGACTCTTTTTGAAAGAGAGTCTATCTGGTTTCTGCTCGTACTAACTATGTACTCCTACAGGGGCAGCTTGGCTAGACATAGTTTAACTCAGAATAAACAAACCATTAATAATATGTGTGTGTGCTATGCTAGGAATGACTGTGTGCAAATTCCTTTCTATGACATGACATTAAACTGTGTCTTCATAATACAGAATATGAAAGTGTCCCATATCACAGTTAAATTCAAATTTCTGGGGGTTTTGTTTGTTTTTATTTTCTTTCATTTTTAACTTTTGAGTATAGCGTGTCTCGTGAAATACTGGGCAGGAGATACCAAAAACAACCAGTTAATACTTATCTGAAACTCAGATTAATCTGGAGTCCACATTGTATTTTATGACCTGATTCTTGCATGCTACCTGATGGAAGGTGGCCGAATGAACTGCTTCTTAGCCCAGAGGAACAAGAAGTCTCTAGCGCTAAGGCTACCCTAGAGAGCTTTTGTGAAAGACATGTGTGTATCACTTCTGCCCAACCCACACAGCAGTCCCTGGAAGCTCGAAGTGTGGTGAATGAGACTATGAGCCTGAGATTTTCATTTCTGAAAATAAGTTTAAAATGTCCCAGGTGGCTCTGCTACACTGGGAAGCACAGAGTCACATGTTCTCTTCCCAAACTTAGCTTATGCAATTCCAGACCAAGAAGTGACTAAAACGGTTTATACCTGGAAATATGCTCACAGCTCTCTAAGGTTTAGACTGTGAATATCTGTTCTGTGGAGATGTGATTTGTCATCAAGGACAGATGGTCTCTTACATGGGAAGGATGTTAGATGCCAGTATACAGACACAGGTAAGATGTTATTCTTCAATAAACTTAATCAGTAGATGAGGCAGCTAACTATGTAAGTTCAGCATTAGAATGGAAAAATTTACCACATGGCAGATATCTAAAATAGATGTAGCAGCCATTTTGTTGTTGTCATCTGTGCTTTTCAGCCGTGTAACCCCGATTTCCCCCCATGACTTTAAGCAAACGTCTATTAGATATAGATCCACAACATTTAAAGTGGAGTCCTGTAGTGCAATTCATCCAATAGAGAATAAGTCTTAAAAGAATTCATTCTTATTGTGAGATGTAAACCCAGTGCACAAACTGGGAGAAAGTAGCAAACAAAGGAAGCAACTGCTCCCATGTTGTAGTGTTTCTGGTGTGTAGGGAAGGGGAATGGGAATTTCCTACACTGGCAGCAGACACGTTTACATAAAAGTCAGACAAACATGCTTTTGGACAGTGAAGGGATCTCTGGGCCAAGATATCTGTCTCTGGTTCACTGACCAGACAGGTGAACCATTTAGCTCACTAAATGCTAGACTCCCTAGTGGGTGCAGCAACATGACACTTAGTAGACCAGCTCTCTACTTAATGGCCTAATGGGAGAAGGAATGACTGGATCTGACAACCTCAGACTCTGTTTTAAAGAATTGAGACAGGTGTTCATTTTTGCAGCAAGTATACTAAAATTGGCACAATACAGAGAAGAATAGTATGACTCCTGCCCAAAAGCACACACTTGTTCAGCATTATGTATGTTTGCTATCTTCTGAACATGACATGCCTAGTGCAATCGTGAACTCACAGAAGGTATGGTTACAGGTACATGACCTATACAAGAACAAGATTAAGACAACCTAAACCCTAGCATAGATCACACACACACACACACACACACACACGGATACATATGGATAAGTGATATATAATAGAGAGATACATACACATCTATGAAACATGTACGTTTCCTTCTTATTTAATGACATCCCTACCTAACATATATACATAAACACAAAACATGCATCAACACTGTGATATACAAAAGATCTTTAAAATGTCATTGATATTTATATTTCATAATTTACAATTCATACTCTTTCTAACTAGTTCTGTTTTACCTGAGACACAAAGGCTATAAATGGTATAACAAGGAAGTTAGTAGACTAGAGCTTCAGAGAGACAACAGAAAAGCAAAAACCTTAATGCACCAGAGTATGGGGAAGGGGGAAGAAACCAGAATGACTTGAGGAGCAACTGAGGTAGATGACTTCAGA
The DNA here is from genome assembly GCA_019843965.1 of Rhynchomys soricoides. Classification (NCBI taxonomy): domain Eukaryota; kingdom Metazoa; phylum Chordata; class Mammalia; order Rodentia; family Muridae; genus Rhynchomys; species Rhynchomys soricoides. The sequence continues at coordinate 47,550 of JADRCH010006800.1, forward strand.
GGTGTGTGTGGGTGGAATGGGGAGTGGGGATTGGGGGGGGGCAGAGACCATTATGAGAGGATCCTCAGATTAGAGCAAATAATATAAATCAGTCTGGTGGTTCCTCAGAAAATTGGACATAGTACTGCTTGAGGACCCAGCTATACCACTCTTGGGCATATATCCAGAAGATACTCCAACATGTAATAAGGACACATGCTTCACTATGTTCATAGCAGCCATATTTATAATAGCCAGAAGCTGGAAATCACTCAGATGTCCCTCAACAGAGGAATGGATACAGAAAATGTGGTACATTTACACAATGGACTACTACTCAGCTATTAAAAACAATGACTTCATGAAATTCACAGGCAAATGGATGGAACTAGAAAATATCCTGAGTGAGATAACCCAGCTACAAAAGAACACACATGGTATGTACTCACTGATAAGTGAATATTAGACAAAAAGCTTAGAATATCCACGGTACAACTCACAGACCAGATGAAGCTCAAGAAGAAGGAAGACCAAAGTGTGGATACTTCAGTCCTACTTAGAAGGGGGAACAAAATAATCATGGGAGGTGGAGGGAGGGACTTGGGAGAAAGAGAGGAGGGAGAGGGGAAAAGGGGGGACAGGACAAGGTGTGGGAGGAGACTAGGGAGATGTATAGAGGGTCAGGAAATTGAACATAGGTATGTAGCAGTGGAGGATTGGAAACAGTGGTAGCCAAGAGAAAGTCCCAGATGCCAGGAAAGCAAGAGACTCCTAGAACACAGTGGAGATGACATTAGCTGAAATGCCCAACAAAGGGGAGAGAGAACCTGTACAGACCATATCCAGAGATTAGGCACGGCATCTGTTGAGGGATGGGGCCACCCACCCTTCTCTAAAATTTTAACCCAGAATTGCTCCTAAAGGAAATATAGGGACAAATTGTGGAACAGAGACTGAAGGAAAGGCCATCCAGAGACTGCACCACCTGAGGATCCATCCCATAGGCAGACACCAAACCCAGACACTATTGCTAATGTCAAGAAGTGCTTGCTGACAGGAGCTTGATACAGCTGTCTCCTGGAGGTTTTTCCAGAGCCTGACCAATACAGATGCTCATGCTTGCAGCCAACCATTGGACTGAGCACGGGGACCCAAATGGAGGAGTTAGGGAAAAGACTGAAGGAGCTGAAGGGATTTGCCACTCCATAGGAAGAACAACAATATCAACCAACCAGACCCCCTAACCCCCAGAGCTCCCAAGGACTAAACCACCAACCAAAGAGTACACATGGAGGGACCCATGGCTCCAACTGCACATGAAGCAAAGGATGGCCTTATCTGGCATCAGTGGGAGGGGAGGCCCTTGGTCCTGTGAAGGCTTGATGCCCCAGCATAGGGGAATTCAAGGGCAGAGAGGCTGGAGTAGGTAGGTGAGTGGGTGAGCACCCTCATAGAAGCAGGGGGAGGGGGAATGGGACAGGGGGTTTGCAGAGGGGAAACCAGGAAGGAAGATAACATTTGAAATGTAAATAAATAAAATAATCAATTAAAAAAAGAGTAAGTAATACGGAGGATTCATTTACACATGTCTTGAAGTTTGTGTCGACTCACAGTTTGGACTGGTAATACATAAAAATCAGTAAGACTCACTGTTGGCTTAACTAAGTGGACTTATGGTAATGTCATTTACAGAGCTGGGGAGAACACAGGCAACGCAGGCCTGGGGGGCACAGTGAGAACTTGTGTGTATCGGAAGTGTCTACAATTGAGGAGCGGGTTAGGTTCAGATGCAGTTTTTATTCTCTGGAAGAGGATAGGGTTACAGATGTGTAACTGGAAGTTTATTACCTTTACATGTTTTTCAGAACTTCAAGATTGATGAAACCATCAAGGAGAGTGTGTAAAGATGTAAGCAGACCCTCAAAACTCAAGCATATGAGATTCTGATCCCTGTGTGGTGGACATTGAAAGAAAGGTCCATTCTTTTGTGGGATTCAGTCAAAGCCCTACATTTTCCACTCAGTGTATCATCAAAAACAATGAAGAATGGTCATGTTCATCTATGCGATGTCCCGTAACCTGTAAGCCAGGGGTGGAGCCACCAGAAACAGCCTGTGACTGTACCTTGATATCAAACTCCCCCTCCAGAATCATGAGAAAATTAATTCATCATGTCACTAAAACTACCTTGTTTGTGACATTTTGTTATATCAGCGATCGCAGGCTGGCAGATCAGAGTACCAAGAACTAGGGTGCTGCTGTAACAGGCACCCCAAACTGTGAGAGTGGACTTTAAACTGATTAATTAGGAAAGGGTGAAATAATTTTGAGGACCATGTTGGAAAAAGTCACTGCAAAGTGGCTGTCAGTAGAATTGAAGATACCAAAGTTAATTCTGAGGAATGCTTAGAAGGCAAAGTGAAGAGCAATAAGATGCTTGCATTTTCTTGGAGAATAAGTGGTCATAAGCAAAATATTGGTGCAAATACGATGCTACCATGGGCCATTTAGGGACATTAAAGAGAGGCTTTTGGAAGCTGGAGGAAAGATGATCCTCTCTCTAAAGTGGCACAGAACTTGGCTGAACTAGTTCGAGTGTTGTCAAAGGTACCGCTTACAAACAACAGCATTAGGTACTTAGTGGAGTAGCTGGACAAGCAAAATGGGAAGAGAAAGAGTCAATCCCTTTGTATAAGTAAGTGTAAAAGGAAAGGGATGGGTTAGACAAGGGGACTGTTAGCCAAACAGTACTAGCCCTTGGAGATTGGAAGTCAATCAATCTGTCTGTCTGTCTGTCTGTCTATTATCTATCTATCCATTTATTATCCATATATCTAATCTTTTTGTGTTACATTTATGGCATTTGTGCATGTGTGTATGGGGGTGTGTTAGTAGGAATTCTGGGATTAAACTCAGGTTGTCAGCCTCAGCAGGTAAAGGTGGTTACTGCTGAGACATTTGGATTCCTCTTTATGTGTTTTTCTGACACAGGGTCTCATGGAGCCCAGTTTCACCTGAACTCACTACATATCTGAAGGTGACTATGAACTCTGCATTGTCCTGCTTCCACATCTCCCATGCTGGGATTCTGCACACATGTCACCTTGCTTTCTAATTTAAAGACATATAGATGCGTAGCCCTTTGACAAAAGCATCATGGGTACAAGTCGTGAGCTTACTCGCGGGGGGGGGGGGGGGGGGGGGGGACAGAGACAGACAGAGAGAGAGAGACAGAGAGAGAGAGACAGAGAGAGATGAAATCATTCCAGCAAAGATGCTGCCAATTTCATGTAAATTTAGGAAGTAAAATAGAATGAAAGAATGTTGTCATGCTTTTTTGATTCTATAGGAGGAGTTCATAAACTATTCTATTGTAAACAAGCCCTGTCTTTCAAGAAACAGAAGCGTACCCCACAGGTATTGAGATCATTGTGGCTGACATTTCCATTTAGGGTATGTTTTCAGATTCAGGTGATAGTGGCACAGGGCAGGCAAAGTCCAGCTTGGACAGCCTTCATGGATCGTCTTTTACTGAGAGATGCTTGAATGGAATTCTGCCCAACTACAGGACTCTGCACAAAGGAGGAATCAGCTTCATACAGAGACAAGAAGGTAGCATAGCCACAGCAGATGGCCTGGCATTTGGGCACAGAGTTTATGAGTGTATTCTCAAGACTTAAGAGCTAATGGACTTGGTCTTCTTAGTTAATAGACTTGCCTAGGATGTCTCCTCATTTCTTTCATGTATCTCCTTTTGCACATGGACATGCCTGTCTTAAGCCCATCATTTATTTATTTGTTATTTTTATATGTGTGGGTGTTTTGCCTTTGCACCATGTGCTTGCAGTGCCTGCAGAGGCCGGAAGAAGGCATCAGATTCCTTGAAATTCGAGTTACTAATGGTTGGGAGCCACCATGTAAGTGCTGAGAATCAAAGCCTGTTTCTCTGCCTGAGCAGCCAGAACTCTTAATTGCTGATCTATCTTTCCAGCCCCCCTGCTGTATATTAGAATCGTATGGCTTGTTTGGTTTTGCAGGCTCACAGATAGAGAGAAAATTTGAGCAGGGATAAATGTATCTTGAGTCTCAGCCATAACTGGTTCAGATTTCTTAGATAGCACTTCAGACTTTAGAATTAATGCTGGAATGAGTTAAGCATATGGGGGTCTGGAAATGTGATAGTATTTTGCACTGGAAAAGGACATTGGTTTTGTTATGTCAGGAGTGAAGTATTATAGAATGAATTGTGACTCGATATTAATTCGTTGAAACTCTAAACCCTATGTTATTGAACATAGGTCTTGGGCCTTCTAGGACACCAATGCTTTTTCTGCTCACATCCTGAGAAAAGGCCAGAAAACATACAGTCAGATGAAAGCCAAGAGGAGAGGAACATCTGGAGCCAAACATCATGGTACCTTGGTCTTACACTACCAGATTCTAGACGAGGAAGAAACCACTTAACTGTTCAATCAGCAGCCAGAGGAGAGGATAGTGGAGACTGTGATTAGGGGTTATGTCTCAACAACTAAATAGCAAGTGTGAAGAGTTTAGAACTCAATACTCTTGCTTCTTGAAGAAAAGACTATCACCAAATGTGCTTAAGTTCTAAATCCTACAAACTGTACATTCCCTCCGTGATGTGTTTATAAAAATATGTATAGAGATATATATGTTCTATGGGTTTTGGGGAGGAAGACGTGGGGGAAGGGTGTGCCTCAGTGGGCCCAAGCCCAGGCATCCCTTCCCCCTGAGGGACCAGACACACGCGAAGGTATAGTATAGAATAGAGTTTATTCAGGGCATGGGGAGGGAAGTTAAGAGGGGAGTAGAGGCAGAGAAAGGGAGAGAGAGGGAGAGAGTAGAGGAGTAGAGGAGTGGAGGTCGGCCATGACCACGTGGAGAGAGGGGGGAAGGGAATGGGGAGAGGTAAAAGAAGTAAGAGAGAGGCAAGAGAGAGAGGAGGGGCAAGCAGCCCCTTTTATAGTGGGCCAGGCCCACCTGGCTGTTGCCAGGCAACTGTGGGGAGGAGCATACCTGGCTGTTGCCAGGTAAGACAGAATGCTAACATTCCCCCGTTTTGGTTTAATTTAAAAGAAAAGTTAGAAAAAGGCAATGGCAAAACAGGAATAGGGTCGTCGTAATCTCTGACTGCTTCATGCTGGCATTGGGGGCGACGTGTCCCTGGGGAACCTAGAAGAATGGGCATAGGGGATGTTTGTCCAGTCGTGGAAGAGTTGGCTGTTTCCTTTCTGTCCAGGGTCTGTGGAGCCGTCTGAGGATATGTCAGAAGGAACAGGTCCAGTAGAAGCGTCTGTGTCTGAGAGGAGATTGGAGCATCTGAAGGTTGCTTCTCTGGACTGTCCTGGGTGTAGTAAAAGCCTGGACTTGACAAGATGTTGAAACACATTATTATAGGTAGAGAAATCGATTAACTACATTTGGGAGAAAGAAAAAAAAAATTTTAAGATGTACATTTTAAACCCAGAGAAATCCCACCCTTTGGAATAGGTAGTAAGTGAGAACTTTGGGCAGATGTACTCATCTGAATGGAGAGGCAGATCTGAGTGGATTTTCTGTAGCTTATAAGTTTATAAAAGAGATAACAACATGAGTTAACAACATGAACAGTCTTTAAGATGAGCCTTTTGTGGAGCAGAAGGAACAAGATTAAAACGTTGTAAAAGCTGGATAGTATAGTGGAATGTTTTATTAGAGTCAGGCAAATTATAGGAACTCAGATAACATTAGGACAGGGGCATAGCAAGAGGAAGGTAAGGAGATAACAGGTTACATCTGTGAAAGCTTAGCTGTCAATGTTGTTGGAGGTCTGAGAAACAAACAATAATCTAGCAATTATATTATTTTAAAAATGACAGAGTCCTCTAGTCAACAGTTCCCTGGTCTCTGTGGCAATTCGGGCAGAGTCAGTCTGGCTTTCAAGTGCAGAAGACACAGGGCTTTTTCTCTGTGGAATGGATACTCGTGACACGGGAAGTAAGCTTACCTTGGTTTAGTAGCCATGCCCCTTGACCAGTTTTGTCCACTGCGTTTTTAGTGATTGCCATATCACAATCTAGGCAGCATCCTGTAGCTGTGTATACATCTTTTGAGACCATCGACCACCCTGAGCCAACTGTTAAGGTTTTGGGAATTCTGTCTGCCATGAATTTAAAAATTAACAAATTTCTGACAGGACTGAGAACTGTATACATTGGTTATAACTGAATAGAATTTAATAGCAGTAGCAAAGAGACATATGGCTAGGACCAGAATAAGAAAGCTGGCAGAAATGGCATGGAAAGAGAGGGTGAGAGGGAGAAAGTCCCTTGTGTGTGCTGGAAGGTGGAAATGCAATCAGGAATCAGGGACTGGCAGAGCAGGAGCCAGCAGTGGGAGCTGGGCAAGACAGACATAGAGTAGAGAGTGAGGGTGGGGGAGGCAGCAGAGTCCCGGGCAGGGGGCGGAGACAGAATCAGCTTGAGGCAAGGTCAAACCTCATTTCCCTGGCTGTGAGCTTTGGTGGAAGGTAGTCAAAGATGCTTGGGAAAGCAAGTCTAAGGGAGGGGAGTCCCCTCCAGCAGGATGCAAGGGGCAGAGCCAGACCCACCTTTCCCACTGAGAACAGAGCAGAGACAAGGAGTAGAGGGGGAAAGAGCAGCAAGTGGGGTGTCCCACCAGGGAGCACTAAGCAGACTTGCTTCTCTGGCTAACTAGCTGAACCAGTGGTTTCAGGGAGCCACAAATGAGAAGGGGAGAGGGAATTCTGTACTACCGGTCCTCAGCGAGAAAGTGCCAGTTTAGCAAGATGGAGGGAGAGGTTGCTTTAGACCAAAACATCCTATTAATTAAATAGGGACAAAGTTGGTGAAGACTGACCCCTGGGAAAGAGAATAAGATTACTGACTGCCCATACCAGCCTCCTGAGGGCATCAATAACCCAAGAGAGATTCTAGCACAGGCCAGACTGCCAGGTAGTCACATGGGAGCCTGGGGGCTAACGCTTAGAGCTGGTGCTCTTCTGCCAGAGACCAGTTCACCTAGGCCCTGGGATTCTCGGCAGCAAGAAAGAAACTGTTTCGAGGGAGAGGCAATCTCACTCAAGGGAAAAAGTCCTAAAGTGAGGGTCAGTGAAAAAGACTGAATGTCCTCTAGAAAGAAAAGCTTTTCCTCCCCTCGTCCCCTCCCTAGAGATAAGGCCAACTGGCCAGCAGATATTTTCTGTCAACATAGGCTCTCCCAAACAACAATGGCCCTGGGGTAAAGAATAACCACAGTGATGACTCACTACGAGTCCCCTAATTGTGTGAAAGGTCAACAACCAACTTAAGCTGTGACCAGAATCTGCCTCAAGAATGTATAAAAGGTGTAAGCCTTGAGAATTCGGGGTCGCTTCTGCCTCACGTGCAGGACGACCCCAATGCATTGGCAATAATAAACCTCTTGTTAATTGCATCGCTCTCTGTTTCTGTGTCTTTGAGAGGGGGAACTACAGGTAGTTGCGACCTTTGGGTCCAATATTTTGGTGCATTGGCTGGGAAACTCCTCACTGGACCGGCGACTTGAGACAGGTACTGAGATTTTGTTTGTTTGTGTCTATGAGTCTGCATCTATCGTGCTTGTGTTTTCCTGCCTTTCTGTTTCTGGGTGGCCACCGTTAATTGGCTTGGTTTTGCAACTCACTTGGGGAGTTGTGGTGTCTGTAGTTGCTAAAGGCAGTGGGTAGACGTACCGGGACCACCACGGCAACGAGGGTCTCAGAGGATGCTCTGGACTCCATCTGGGTACAGTGGCAAGGAGGCCACTGCCGAGTTCCTCTGTTTTTCTGCTGAGGTGTCCGTGGCAGGGACGAGTTGGCATCTTACTTTCTGACTTTCTTTTTGTGTTTGTGCTTGGACTGATGACAGTTTTGGATGAAATGGGACAGACTGTGATGACCTCACTAGGTTTGACTCTTAAATATTGGACATATGTTAGAGTTAGGGCTCATAATCTTTCACTAGAAGTTAAGAAACATAAGTGGGAGACTTTGTGTTCCTCAGAATGGCCAAGTTTCCAGACTGGTTGGCCTGTGGGGGGATCTTTCTCTCTGCCTCCTATAGTGGCTGTCAAAGGCATGTCTTTGGAATGGGCTCCGGAGGCCACCCAGATCAGGTTCCATACATTACTGTCTGGGAAAACCCCCATTGACCCACACCCCCCATTGTGGGTGTGGTGTTTTGTTCCTCTTCCAGGGCCTACAGGAATGCATATCATGGCTCTTGGAGAGGGACCCAAGAAGGATGTCCTCCCCACCTCAGATACTGACCTACTCCTTCATGAACCTCCTCCTCCATACACCCCCGCTGTTCAGTCTCAGGCAACATCAGAGGCCGGGCTTCAGGCGATTCCAGCTGCCAAGCCTCTTGAGATGGGTTCCTTGGCTCCACCCGCCTACTCTGTTCTCCCTGTCCCCGGCCTGGTGGGACGGGCCCAGGGGATTTGCAGCAGGTTCGGCACTACCCCTGAACAGTCTCACAGTCTCCCTCTTAGAGCTTATGGTGCCCCTGATGCCCAGGGTCATCAACCTTTGCAATATTGGCTATTCTCCTTGGCCAATTTTTACACCTGGAAAACTCATAATCTCTCTTTTTCTGAGAACCCACAGGGCCTGACTAACCTGATTGAGTCGCTTCTTTTCTCCCACCAACCCACTTGGGATGACTGCCAGCAGTTGCTTCAGGTCCTTTTTACCACGGAAGAGAGACAGCGCATTCTCCTCGAAGCTAGAAAAAACATCCCTGGGGTGGATGGGTGCCCCTCCCTCTTACCAACAGATATAGATGCAGGGTTCCCGCTAACCGGACCAGACTGGGACTTCAACACCCCTGTAGGTAGGGAGCACCTGAAGGTATATTGCCAGACTCTGATGGAGAGTGTCAGAGGGGTGGCTAAGCGCCCCACAAATTTGACCAAGGTGAGAGAAGTGATGCAGGGGCCAAATGAGTCACCCTCTGCTTTCCTAGAACGACTCATGGAGGCGTTCCGTTAATTCACTCCTTAAGATCCTAGTAGTGAAGAGCACAAGGCGACGGTTACTGTCGCTTTTGTGGACCAGTCTAGCAGAGATATTAGGAGGAAATTGCAGAAACTTGAAGGATTACAGGATAAGTCATTAAGAGAGTTGGTGCAAGTATCGGAAAAGGTGTATCATAATAGAGAGACAGAGGAAGAGAAAGAAGAAAGGAAACAGAAGGAACAAGAAGATAGGGAGCTCAGAAGAGATAAGAGACAGGAGAGGAGTTTATATAAGATATTGGCCACTGTAGTTAAGGAGACCAGAGAGCCTAGTAAAGAAATGCCTGGCAACAGAAGAGAACATTTGACAAGGGACCAATGTGCTTACTGCAAAGAAAAAGGCCACTGGGCAAGGAACTGTCCCATAAAGAAGAAAAAGGGGGCCTACGACCCTGAGAAGAGAGAGAGAGGGCTCTGGGGCCCTAAAATACTGGCTATGCAGGAGGATAGCGATTAGGGGAGATGGGGTTCGGACCCCCTCCCCGAACCCAGGGTAACCATTAGAGTGGAGGGGAAGCCCACTTAGTTTCTTTTGGACACTGGAGCTTAACATTCCGTCCTTTTGCAATCTGATGGACCCATTTTGAGTAAAAAGTCCTGGGTTCAAGGGGCTACAGGCAATAAGCAATATTCATGGACCACCTGAAGAACGGTGGACCTCAGTGTGGGCCAGGTATCCCACTCATTGTTTGTAATCTCCGAATGTCCATACTCCCTGTTGGGGAGAGACCTCCTCACCAGGATGGGGGCCCAGATCCATTTCCTCCCGGAGGGGCCGCAGATTAAAGATGGGCTGGGAGAGCCCATCCAGGTATTGACTCTCAAATTAGAGGATGAGTATAAACTATTTGATAATAGAGAGCAAACGACTCAGAACATGGACTGGTGGTTGCAAAACTATCCACAAGCCTGGGCTGAGATGGCAGGGATGGGAAAAGCCAAGCACTAACCCCTGTCCATGTGCAACTAAAAGGCCAGGCCAGTCCAATAAATGTCCGCCACTATCCCATGTCCAAGAAGGTTTGAGATGGAATCCGACCCCACATCTTACAACTCTTCCAGCTGGGGATCGAGAATTCGGGGTCACCTCTGTAGGACGACCCTAATGCATTGGAAACAATAAACCTCTTGTTAATTGTATCGCTCTCTGTTTCCATGTCTTTGCGAGGGGGAACTACAGGTAGTTGTGACCTTTGGGTCCAACAGTCTCCCATCCTCAAGGGCAGCACAGGGTAGCTCCAAGCTCAAGAACTCTCCCCGGAGTCCATGCAGACAGTTACTCTGTCCAGTGCGGTATGGGGGCTTACCAGTTCTTTTGAGCTAGCAAGTGTGGATCTCTCATGGTGGCTGAGGTGGGATGCAAACCTGCTGAGTTTCTAATTCGAGTCATGAAACCAATGATGTGCTTATAAAAATATATAGAGATATATATGCTATATGGGGTTATGGGGAGGTAGGTGTGGGGGAAGGGTGTGCCTCAGCAGGCCCAAGCCCAGGCATCCCTTCCCCCTGAGGGACCAGCCACACAGGAAGGTATAGTATAGAATAGAGTTTATTTAGGGCATGGGGAGGGGAGTTAAGAGGGTAGTAGAGGCAGAGAGAGGCAGGGAGAGGGAGAGAGAAGTAGAGGAGTGGAGGTCGGCCATGACTACGTGTTGGGGGTGGGGAAGGAATGGGGGGGGGAGAGGTAAGAGAAGTAAGAGAGAGGCAAGAGATAAGAGGAGGGGCAAGCAGCCCCTTTTATAGTGGGCCAAGCCCACCTGGCTGTTGCCAGGCAACTGTGGGGAGGAGCATACCTGGCTGTTGCCTGGTAACTCTGTGTGCCCTTCCCCACAGCCTTGAGTTCGGGGGAAAAACAAGCTGGCTGGAGTCAGTCTGGCCTCTCTCATTTGCAACTTCCTACCAGAACGTTGAGGAGTCGACTGCCCCCTGGACTTGCTGAAACAAAGGAAAGGATTGGGTCCTTGGGCTTTCCCTTTAAAAGGGAGTACAGAACAATAAAGTTCAAGCCTTGATCAGAAATTTTGTCTTGGCTTCGTTCTTCTCTCCCACCCCGTCCCTTTTTCATTTCCATCCTCCCTTTCAGGTAGACCCAGTTCATCCATGGCTGCTGCACAGCTAGAGGTGGCACCAGAACGAGGGGATCGAAAACAGGAGGACGGACTGAGAAAAGCTGTCTTGAGTGGAGCTCCACAGAAAACGAAAGAAAAGTAACAGTATCCTGCATGGTGGTAAGCAACAAACAGCATTAATACTAGTGCTAGGTATAAATTTTATGTTTCGGAGGCTGTTGTTGCCAGAGGTGCATTTGAAAAGATACTGGCTAGGCTGAACAGGTGTTGACGCCGAATTCACCTAGGGGTGACAGCAAAATTAGGACTGGAGAATTCTAAACAGGCATTCGACTGCAGCAAGAGTTGCATCAGGCGAGAGAAGTAGGGTTCAAAAATCAGGTGTTAGAAAAATTATCCATGGTTCCCAGAAGTAGGAATGGTAAATATACAAATGACATGAAAAAGAGAGAGAATAGGTTTCAGAAAAGCAGTTGTCCCCTGTCCAGGATGCATTAGCAAAAAGAAGGAAAATGGATATAAGCTATTTCAGAGCTCTCCTAGGGACAGAGGGAAACCGGGAGATGGCCTGCTTTCCTCTCCGGCTCATACTGAACTTACATTAAGTTCTCTTCATTCTCTCTGTCCTCTGTCTTGGTGCACCAATCTGTCCATGTGTCAAAACTGACTGTTTTATGTTAAGTCTGTATTTTTGTTTCATTGTTGTTCTGTGTTTCATGTTGAAAAGAAAAAATGGTTAAAACTTTATCTGTTAGCATCCATCCCTTGATTTAGCTTAACTTGTTAAAAAGGCAGTCTCAATTGGCCTTTGGAGCCCTGCACCTGTAGTTAGGAGTCTAGCATGGCTGGAGAAGCCCTACTAGGAACTGATTGTTTGCAAAAGCTGCTTTAAAAGGGGCCAGCAGTTTCTTAAGTTCTAGAGCAAGTAAGCTGATGGTTGTTTTTTCTAGAAAATTTTCTGCAATTGTGCTTAACGGGTTCAGCAATTAATAAGGTGCTCTTCTCTTGAAATTATAGCTAGAAAAAAATGAGAAAATTTTGTTTGATCTAAATATATAAGATGTGTGTAGCCACTTCATTTTTGTTTCTGACTGATTTTAAAGGTATAAACATGTTCTGCATTTCTTGGTTATAGAGTACTGGCTTATAAGTTATTGGGTATGATTAAAAATGGTAACATTGGTAACAGAAAGTTGGCTTAAAACTGGTAGGTCAGGTTTGGAGTCGTTCTAAACAACACGTGTCATGAGCCAACCCAGAAAAAAAGGTCTCTAAATATACTTCTAAATTGGGATAATATTTTATGTGATTCTTATTCTAGAAATCAGACTAAGATTTAGGACTATGTCTCTTTGAGGTATTGAAAGCTGCACTGTCATGCATTCAGATATAAGAACTGACAGCCAAACTTTGTAACATGAAAGTAATACTCTTGGTATTGATTTTATTGTTTAAAACTGAGTTTTGTTTTCCAAAGTCATAGCTGTGCTCTGATGTTGCAAGAGAAACTTTAAAATTATAGTTAAACTGCCAGTGTTCCATTGGCTGCAGCTTGCAGTTCAATCACAGCCTCAGGAAAAGCAGCTGATAGAATTTTTGGAGCTCCTCTAGCAGGAGTTCCTTTTGTTACCCAATTGGCTTCTGAAAATGCTACTGCAGCCTGCCATGCTACTATTAGGCCATACAGAGCAAAGACAGATTTAGCTAGATATATTCATCTTTGTGCAGAAATCAGACCCTCATACAATCAGGGTCTGGCTATGGCTTGCTGCATTACAAGGGACCACTGTGCAAGCAATGCTTCTACAGAAACAGGGAATAAAGATGTTTTAAATGTGAAGGTTTGAGTCATTTTAAAAATGATTGTTCAGGAACAGAGGCAGGAGTGGACAATCATGGACAATCATGTCAAGCCCCAGGAATCTGTTCTTGGTGCTGGAAGAGTAATCTCTGGGTCAGGCTTCAGGAAATAGGCCTAGTTAAGAAACATTTGCATTTGCATTAATGAAAAGCTCAGAGCACACACACACACACACACACACACACACACACACACACGTATGAATTATTCCTTCCCACCCAACCTGATTTTTGGTCATGGTGTTTGGTGACAGCAATAGAAACCCTACCTAAGACAGTATGCATATTCATATTCAGTATTCAGTATAATTGGATAAAACAAGAAAAATCCAGGTTTTAATTAAATGTTTATCTTATTTAGAGTTAACTCTCCAGCTCACAGTGCTGGGATTAAAGGTGTGTGCCACCACTGCCCGGCTAAGAATTCTTTTCTGAATGCCTTTTACAAGCTCTTCTCTCCTGAAGACTGTTGTCCTGACCAGTACTCAGACTTAGCTACACCAGATCCTAGGAATGAGTTCCTTACTGTGAGGGACTTATCATATTAATATTAATAAATTTTCGTATTAATAAATAGTATGTGGGCTCCAGCATGCAGAAAATACAATACTTGGTCAAAAGGGAGCACTGTAAAGAAGAATTCCTGAAAAGAAGATGTGTCTGCAAGGATTGATTGACTCATTAGAACTGCAGTGTCATGGAGAGGTCAATGTTTTGACTCAGAGGCTGATCACTATATCTTGGGCTAGCTTTGGCCTCTTCCCTAGCCAGCCCTTGCCTGCTTCTGAGTCTGCATTAATGTCTTGTGACAAACAGATGAAAACTGTAAATCCACTAACTTAGCAGACTGCTAGCTTCCATGTATCAAATGCTAAGAATGTCATTGCATAGCATCTCAGCCCTACAGAAGAGCTTCTCCCATCTTGCATCCACCCCTCGGATGTATCCACTGATCTACCTTAAGCTTACCTTGCACTATGACTTTCTTTGTCCTGTAAAGAGCAAAACATCAAGAAGATGCTTACATGTTGGAATGTGGAAATTGGGGTTGATGTGTTTATAAAAAGATAAAGAGAGGGGGACATGTTCTATGGGGGTGTGGTGAGGTGTGGGGGAAGGGGTGCCTCAGTGCACCCATGCTAAGACATCCCTTGCCCCTGAGGGACCAGCCACATGATGGTATAGTATGGAATAGAGCTTATTCAGGGCATGGGGAGGGGAGTCAAGAGGGTAGTAGAGGCAGAGAAAAGGAGAGAGAGAGAGAGAGAGAGAGAGAGAGAGAGAGAGGCCATGAACATGTGGAGAGAGAGGGGGGAGGGAATGGGGAAAGGGACAGAGCAGGAGCAAGAAGGCAAGAGACCAAGAGAGGGAGGAGGGGACAAGCAGCCCCTTTTATAGTGGGTCAGGCCTACCTGGCTGTTGCCAGGCAACTGTAAGATAGAGTTTAGACAGAATGTTAGCAGTGGTAACCTAAATTTCTGTCGTTAGGTCATGCTAACTCAAATTCAGCTCCAGAATAAACTATTTCTTATTCCCTTTAAAGTAAGAGCTGTTGTGTCATGTCATCCCTACATCCACTCTACCAAAAAATAAAATCACCACCACCAATCAGTTTTTTTTTTTTTAAGGTAGCCAGAAAAGATAGGACAGTGGTGGCTATGGTAAGAGTCAAGCCTTGAGAAGCCTGATAGTTTGCACTAGAGTCTGAAATTCAGTACTCTAGCTTCTTGCAGAAAGATCCTCAACTATCAGCAATGTCCATAACTTCTAAATCCTACAAGTCATAGATTCCTGCCTCATTGCCAAACAACTATTAAAGTACTCACATGTAACAGGGAAAAAGAAAAGTTGGATTTTACTGTTTGACAACTTCAGCTTCTTTTGAAGTCTCATGCCATAATCTGATTTTTCTGAATGGCATAGTAGTTCTACTTACTTGTTCTTTTTCTTTTAAAGCAGGATCAATTTATTTACAATAGTTTCCATGTATAAATATAGGTGATGACTGCCTTTGGTAGGTATTCTAAGGATGCTAATCCTTCTTATTTTGGCCCAAAGCAGGAATGAAAGGAAGAGGAGAAGCTCTTTTGCTACATATGAACCCTTATTAGTTCCAGTATGAGTGGAGAATATTCAATTAACTTCCTAATACTCTTTTTATACATATGTGTTATATTAAAAAGTAATAAATATGAAGATGAATAACTACAATTTAGGATCATCAGACTATCAATCTCTAAGGAAATAACGTGCACATAACATACATATATATGTATATATATAGTTCTTTATATATAACACTTTATAACTATGTAGCTGTATAACCGTATACAAACATATAAACTGTATATAAATATATATAAACTTTATATATTATACAGTCTTTATTTTAACAATAGTATTCCAAGTGGATGCAGTGGAAAACCCTACAAAAATGAGTTGCAATGGCAGGAAACAAGGGAAACATAATCCACAGATTATTTGGAAATGTAAAGGGGCAGAACAATTGGTGATACTGTTTTAAAACTTGCTTTTATTGTTGTTTTGCTTTTGTTCTGGATATGCTAAAAACCTAGATGATGCCTCCATCTCAGCATTACAACTTAGTGAAACCCTAGGATGAATGTTTCTCTCTGGTGCCCACGTACCTTCCCTATCTGGAGAGCAGTGTGTGTGGGAGGGATTGTTACGGAGTTTGTGCCCCTGGGAAAATATCATAGATTCAACCCAATTATAATGAAAAGATTTATCAATTTAGTTGCTAGCAGACAAATAAACTTGGAGCAAATTTGGGACTGCCATGAAAGAAGGATATGGGGAAAGACTTTTAAAGGGAAAAAACCTCACAAGGTCCTTCAATATCTATTGCAAGCAAGAAAAACTGTTCTGCCAAATTAAGTGATTAAGGCAACTCAAAATAATCTTTGGGTCTCTGATTAAGCAAGTTACAGAAACAAGTAAGCAAGCAAGCAAAGAAAAAACATCTAATAATCATAACAAGTAGTCATGGCTATATATTTTTGAGTAGGGGTTACTGGGAACTTATTTTTCAGACACTGGAGTCAGAGACAAATGGCTGGTGGGTTTCATGATGGATGCCTAGTATAAAATGGAGCTTCTTTAGCCATATCAAGGATAACTTTTATCAGTATGCTCCAGTATAAAGACTTTCCCAGGAACCTTGTGACAAAATTGGTAAAGATCTGCTCACAGCTTGAAAGCCAACTGAAGCTGCTCGGTATTTAGTGCTCTAGAGAATTCTGTCTAATGGTAAGCAGGACTCTGAGGTATAAAAAGCGTCAATGCATAACAGAAGTCAAAGAAGCATGTTAGAGATGAGCTGGGAGAGAGCTGTGTGGGATGCTGTGCTTGAGAGCCTGTTCTTAGTTGCCCCTCCACTGTCAGACGTGGACAATTATATTTCTCTGAAGCACCCTAGACACACTCCCACAACAGTCAGATCATTAGAAAGCACGGTCTACTGGGAAAGATGGTGGTTCTGGCAGCATTCCTTTGGTGTGTACTTGATATCTTCCTTGGTTGTACACCGACTCTCTAGAACAAAATGCTTTCTGGCTTGCCCAGTCTCTGATGCATTCAATTCAGCACACTCAGTGCCTTTTTTTTTTTTTTTCCCCAACCAAGTATCTATTTGTATTCATAAATTAAATATTTACAATTTAACAAGTTCAGTCCTTGACCTCATGGTCTTGATGAAGATGAAAAGAAAAAGGTTAACAATGTTCACGATGTATCTACCCACTAGCAAATGTTCAACACAGAGTCTTGTTTTAGGAACCTGAAGCCATGAACATCTCAAGTCATCTTTATTTCATCTCCTACCTCATCACATGGAGACAGGACCTGTAGATCCCGAAAACCAGCCTCCTACCATATCAAGTCTCTTTGTTTCATTTTTTTATACCCTGAATAAAAGCCATGCTGGCCTCCGCTGAGGGCTCAGCATGTTCACACACTGTCAAGTTTTAACACCTGCCCCTTTATACAAATTCTGGGGAAATTTTTTTTCCCTTTAAGTTCTTGACAGAGTTTGCAATTAAGTAACTTTTTGTTATATAATAAAGGCTGCTCATTATGTAATTATTTTGTACTATTTCAATTTTTCTTCCAGTAATCTATTAGGCAAGGATGGTTATAAAGTATAAGCATTTGAAGTGCTGGTTTTCTAATCCCGGGGACTTAGTTAACTTCTTTCAACGCTATATGCTTTTCATGAAAACATCTACAATAGCAATAGCACTTGTTTTTGACTGTTGGCTTACAAGGATTAGTGAGGAGCATGCATATAACCAGCATGCAGTGGTGCTTAACCAGCAGTCAACCTTCTTGATCAGCCTGTGCTCTTCTAATGTCAGGGCACACACTACAGAGTCAGGGTCTTTTCACAGCAAAGTGAACAAAGACACAGAAAGATTTTGAGGTAGGGGAGCTTAAACACATATCTGAAGGATTCACACCTAGGAAATTTGGGTTCATAGGAAAACTGGCAAGGAAATGAAAGTGATTCTAAAGCTCATATGAAGTAAGTGAGATTCAAGGGTCCAGGTTCTCAAACTTGAAAGAATCCTGAGCTGGACTCCGGACCTCGCAGTAGTAGCTATCACAGTGGTTTCAGACTTTGCAAGCCTAGCTTGCATGTGGTCACAACTATAGTTCTAGCACTTAGGGGGCTGAGGCAAGAGAATCAATAGTCCTAGGTCATTGTCCGCTACCGAGCATGTTTGAGGGCAGCCTGGGGTACAAGAGACCCTGCATAAATTAACAATGCATTCTTCCGCAGCATGACATGTTGACACACGCCTGTATTCCTAACATTTGAGAAAAGGTAGCAGAAAACTCAGGAGTTCAGGGCCAGCCTTAGTTATGTAGTAGGTACTCAGACAGCTTGGGTCTTGAGATCCGTTTCTCTAAATCCCAAACTACTAAGAAAATTCTGTTTACATTTTCCTTTTATTTTTATTTTTTTAAGCACCCAGCACCCAGCATTCCTAGGTGGTCTCCGGTCCAAGAACTAGCTAGGCCCAACTCTGCTTATCTTCTAAAGCCAGTCACATTTAGGTGGTATGATCATAGATTTTTCTTTCCCCTCATAGGACTCAATGTGATTTTTTCCCCCCTCAGCCTTTTATCTTCACGAAGTTTCTGGGCATCCAATTATTTTTCTTTTAGAATGACTGCTGGGGAAGGAGGAAGAGGCTGCCTGGGTTCTCTGTTGTTATCAGTAAGACTGCAAGGACAAATTTCTGGTTAAAGCGCGCGCGCACACACACACACACACACACACACACACACACACACCCCCCAATCAGGGCATCTTTATGCATTGCCTTTATTCTCATCCCTCCTATAGGCAGAGGCAGGCAGATATCTGAGTTCAAGTCCAGCTTGGTCTAAAACGTGAGTTCCAGGACAGCCAGGGCTGTACAGAGAAACCTTGTCTCTAAAACCCAGCCGGCCAGCCAGTCAAGATCATTTGTACTACATATGTGGATTATGGGAACAAAATGGTCTCAACCTGAATGCTTCAGTGGAGTGCCATGAGATTTTTATGTGGCTCCGGTGCTTGGCCAATCTTTCTAGTGACACCCTTGACCACTGGGATTCCCTGACCCTCATTTCACATTCAAAATCAATGCAATGCCGTCCTGACTAAAAAACTGGTGAGACCAAGCATAGAAAAATGAAGTTGAGAGGTTTCCTAAAGTTCCCAGAAAATGCTTACTTCCATTGTTAAGTCTAGAGGCCCCAAATTTTACTTGCTTTTAATAAACTGGAAAATATTGAACTTCAGATAATATTTATTACCATTCATTGAATGCCTTGGGGAGTAGGCTAATAGTATTAAAAATATTACAGCGTTCAACTAACTTACATTGACAGACATTTAGACTGACCAGAACCGTAACGTTTAGCTTTAAGCTTTCCTATCTATAATATTCTAGTGAGTCCTATCAACCTTAGCAAAGCTTATATTGCAGTTATTCCTAAGTAGTCATTAAGACTGTTCTTAAATCAAGACCATTTTGTTACTATCTAAAGCTCACCTTGCTTGGGTAAAGATTTCAGTAGCGTTATTTTGCTCAACTCTTCTTTTGAAACAGTGGGGGCTCTGAAAAGAGCCTTTGGGTTTTAAGTTTCTGCAAATTCTGCTGTCCAATTACTTTCCCTTGGCCTTGTGGTGGCTCTCGGTCTTCTTGGGGAGCAGCACGGCCTGGATATTGGGCAGGACGCCGCCCTGCGCGATGGTCACGCGGCCCAGCAGCTTGTTGAGCTCCTCGTCGTTGCGGATGGCCAGCTGCAGGTGGCGAGGGATGATGCGCGTCTTCTTGTTGTCCCGGGCCGCGTTGCCCGCCAGCTCAAGGATCTCGGCCGTCAGGTACTCCAGCACGGCCGCCAGGTACACCGGGGCGCCGGCGCCCACCCGCTCCGAGTAGTTGCCCTTGCGGAGCAGCCGGTGCACTCGGCCCACGGGGAACTGCAGGCCGGCCCGGGAGGAGCGGGTCTTGGCCTTAGCGCGAGCCTTGCCTCCTTGCTTGCCACGTCCAGACATAATAGGAGTATAGTGAAGAAAATGAAACAAGGAAAAAGTACTAAGACCTTCCAAACACGGCTGCTTTTATAGTAGATTCCTGGGTAGTAAATGCTACTACTTGATTGGTTACAAGTGAGTTCAGTAATATAGCCAATAGAAAATCTGTATCTGAAAACTTCATTTGCATAATCCCACCCAGGAACCGCTGGGTTTTTATTCTTCCAATTAGCAAAGACCGGCTCGAAATCCTTCATTAGCATAAACGCCCTATAAGTAGGAGAAATCTGTTTCCAAACCACACTGAGCTTCCGGCATTTGGAAATCAGATATGCCTGAGCCCGCAAAGTCCGCTCCCGCCCCGAAGAAGGGCTCCAAGAAGGCCGTGACCAAGGCACAGAAAAAGGATGGTAAGAAGCGCAAGCGCAGCCGTAAGGAGAGCTACTCGGTGTACGTGTACAAGGTGCTGAAGCAAGTGCACCCCGACACCGGCATCTCCTCCAAGGCCATGGGCATCATGAACTCGTTCGTGAACGACATCTTCGAGCGCATCGCGAGCGAGGCGTCGCGCCTGGCGCATTACAACAAGCGTTCGACCATCACGTCCCGGGAGATCCAGACGGCCGTGCGCCTGCTGCTGCCCGGGGAGCTGGCCAAGCACGCCGTGTCCGAGGGCACCAAGGCTGTCACCAAGTACACCAGCTCCAAGTAATCCTGCCAAGTAAGCCTCTTGCGAATTCCAAAGGCTCTTTTCAGAGCCACCCACTTTCTTCTCAAAGAGAGCTGTGGTCGAACACTGCGTTCAGATAATAAATGTTTTATGGGTCAATTTTCAGTCATAGCCTTCTAAACGCCACTTCCGGTGAGGTTGGATAAGTCCACCAGAACGAAGTTGTAGAACAGGGCTGACAGATTTTCAAAACGATTAGTTCCCATTAGAGGAAGTTAGTCTTTAAACAATAGAAGTTCCAGGCCTTATTTTGAGAGGAAGTGCTTCCTAGTTTGCATTCATTTTAAAAGTATTAAACAGGAGGAGCCTTTCACAAAGGACAAGCTTTTCGTATTTGTAGATTTAAAATCAGTACAGATCTCCCGAACAAAAGACCTCGCGAGATCTTAGGTCAGTTTTTGATATCTTGGGAGAGTATAATAAAATGTGACCTAGCGTTATTAAGACATCTCCAGCAGTGAGGTTCTGGTGAGAAATGAATCTGGATTGTTCAAGTGCAAGTATAACAGTTTATCCCGTTTGTCGGTAGAGTACTTTGGCCAAGCTATATTAATTTTCACAGTCCCAGTGAGAAGTGAGAGGAGAAATCGAAGCAAGCAGTGGGGAAGAGGGTTAACTGGCAGGACTAAATGCAAGAAATCCCAAAACGAACGCCATTGCTGTGGATGTTGACTTAATTCAAAATAAAGTATTTTAGAGTCCTTAGTGGAGTTTATTCCTCTGCTTGTCCAGATGAAGGGCTAATATTTCCATTGCTCCAATGGCCCACTGAACAAATTTGGCCATAAATACTAGCTGTACTCAAGCTCAGCTCACTTTTTTTTTAAAAAAATAAGCTCCTGTCTTGCCAGTTCGAAGAAACAGTACTGTAGCTTGCTCTCTTCCCCATAGAAGTCAACAGCATGCTGTCATCTACATCATTTATTTCTAGAAGCTGTGCTTAGGTGCTGCTTTGGACTACATTATGAGCTAGTAGTGTGGAGAACCTTTCAGCCTTCTGGCGCCTTATGTCTCCTTCGTGCAGTAGCTTTGTTCTTGCACAAGTCTCCTTTTTCTGGTTCGCATTTGGATGAATTGTTGCCGAAAACCCACAAATCAGGTTCTGAAGTGTGTAAAGGGTTTCCAGGGTTGAAGTACATTGATGCTTTTCATTTGACAACAATTCAGTGTTGGTGATTTTCACTTTCGCCTTTGGTGAGATTCATGCTGTTTCTTGGTGTGGCCTGTCCTTTTTTATCTCCCTCCAAATTCTGTCTGTCTGTCTCCTTCCCCTCCCCAAACCCCTTCCCGTGTGTGTGTGTGTGTGTGTGGGGGGGGGTGGTGTTTATATAAGTTCAGATGGTTGTCTGTTCAAAAACAGCATGACCGTATGAGAGAGAATGTAAGTATGAAATAGTTGTAAGTTGATTTGAATGAAGCATAGACTCAAACAAGACAGTTCCAGACAAGAAGAAACCAGTGAAACAGTATCTTGTCTCAACATTTCTAAAATTCATGATTTGGTAATTCCATGCCTGATTGTCACATGCAGACAGGGTTATTGGCTATGTTCTTTTTCTTGCAAGGTTCCAGAGGCGAGGGAGAAACAGCATAAACTTGCCTGCTGAAACAGAAAGTTTGCTTCTATTCTGTATAAAACAGTATTATTTAAATCGTGGTGTTTATTATAAGGGATATGGCATAACAAGAGAATGTCTACCAAAATTTGAAAGAGAACAAGAGGATCGCTCCTGTTCTGAATAGTGCGCTCCTGACATGACCTCTGACTTAAAATCACTCCCTTTGTCTCATTAGTCATAATACTTCAATACATACCCATGTTCGTTGTGTTCATTGACCTTCAGTCTTTTCTATTGTCCCAGTTAATTCCTCTAACTTGCATAACTGCTGTGAATATTTCCTATTTTATGAATATAAGTAAGTTTGAGCACATTGTCTATCACAGTAGGAAATGAGTAAATTGTAATGTGTTTTCAGTATAAACTGTTTTTTATATAGGGTTTTAAAAAGTATATCAACTTTAATTAATTGAAAACCATTAATTATTATAATTTATTTCACATTCTTAGGCATTAAATTAAGGTATGACCTCTTTAAGGTTGGGTTCAAACTCATAGTTCTAGCCATGATTGCATTTGTGCATTTTTTGTTTACTTAATAGTTTGACTTTTGGCTTAATTGTGTTTAAATGGATCTTTTATTATAATTTAGCATAATTATCTAGTTTACAGAAGCTAGGGTTTGTTGTATTAAAAAAACTTAAGTTTACCAACTTTTTCCACTAGATTTATTTAGTTGAATAAAATCACTTTTTAATATAAATAACATGCATTGAACGACATCAAATCATAAAGTAATTTTAAAAATGGAATAAAAACTTAAATAACAAGTGGTAAGGACTCAACATGTCAGCTTAAAAACTGAATTCACTGGCAAATAGTTACTTTAAGAACTTTGATGAATTTTTTTGTTGTTTTTTTTGTTTGTTTTTTGTTTTTTTTTTTTTTTTGAGACAGGGTTTCTCTGGGTAGCCCTGGCTATCCTGGAACTCACTCTGTAGACCAGGCTGGCCTCGAACTCAGAAATCCACGTGTCTCTGCCTCCCAAGTGCTAGGATTAAAGACATGAGCCACCACTGAGCCACCACTGCCCGGCTTTGATGAATCTTAAGTGGAATGAATTAGTGCCTCCTCATTAGATACTATGTAATTTCTAACTTAGATGTTATAAAGCATAGGACATTGAAATGTTTGCACTGTGCAAGTCTCCTATTGTTACACAGGTTATAACAAATAGTGCTTAGCAAATTAGAAAACATTCTTTCTTATTTTATTTTATTTATTTATTTATTTATTTTGGTTTTTTCGAGACAGGGTTTCTCTGTGTATCCCTGGCTGTCCTGGAACTCACTCTGTAGACCAGGCTGACCTCAAACTCAGAAATCCACCTGCCTCTGCCTCCCAAGAGCTGGGATTAAAGGCGTGCGCCACCACTGCCCGGCTTGTCCTCATATCTTAATGTAATGATTAGTTTATTACCAATCTTAAAGTTCTAAGTTTGTAATAATAAATTTGGCAATATGAGTTTTACACCAAAAGCCTATTTTGAGGTTTTTCTCGTTTATCTCTTGGTAACAATCAATTTTCCTTTATACTGCAAAGAAAGACTAGGATTCTAAAATAATCAGTTGTGAGTTCCCAGGGACTGTCTACTTGTAATCCGTTCTTTGAAAATTACTTTGAAAAGAGTACTGACAAGAAAATTCAGTCAGTAAAGTGCTCGCTGTGCTATATGAAGACCAAAGTTTATGTTTCAGAACTTGTGTAAAAAATGCCAGAGGTGTTGGTGGAGGTGTGTGCCTGGAGCCAGCACACAAGGAAATGCGTGCTAATGATTAACTGAATATCCTTGAGATACTGGCAAATTGCACTGTCCTGACCTTGCACAGTACAATAATCAAAAAGGTTGGTTGAGGGCTGAAGGGAACATTAAGTGGAGAATACTGAACTGAGAACTGGCTCATACAAGTATGCTTCAACCCACGGTTCTGTATGGAAAAAGTGAAACCTCTGGGGTTTCGGTTAAGGCCAATCACGGTTTCTGTCCCTCAGTAGCTTCATCTGTACCGTGAGGATAATGGTGCCAGTACTGCTTCCTGGAATAACACAGCGAATTAGTGTGGCATTGCCGTGTCTTCTTTGGGGTATGGGGAAAATTGTCCCTCAGTCGCAATGGAGAAGATCCTAAGGCCCATTGGTTTTTGTTTTCATGTAAAAAGCATGTTGCTAGTTTTAATATTATGAGCTTAGAATTTCAATTTAAGATAGGTAAAAATTAAAGTTGTCAGAGAAAGGACAAAAGTATGTTTTTTCCTTTAGAAATTACATTTTATCTATTTTTTGTGAGCGTCTACTTTCTCCTTCCACCTTGTGGCTCCCTGGGATTGAACTCAGGTCTTTAGGCTCGCTAGGAAGCACCTTTACTCTCTCAAACCATCTCGCCAGGTCAAGGTTAAGGATCTTTAGTCTATTCACATGCTGTCTGCTATATTGTCTGACAAGGTTTATACATTTTCACTCTTATGTTAAAAGGTCTTACAGCTTAATATCAGAATCTTGGGAATAGTTCATCTATCATATCGAGAGACAGAATTTTACAAATTATAGAGTTCGGATAAAAATGTCAGGTTGAGATAAAATGCATTTTTTTCCCCCCAAAACATAATCTCTTTAGGAACATTCCTAAGGAGATTTAAAACAATTGTTCCCCAAGGTAGTTTAGATTCAACACTTTTTAAAGAAACCCCCAGTAACCCCAAATTCATGGCATTAAGAAGTCCTATATATGAACCTTCATCCTATGCACCCTGCGTTGCTAAGCTTACAGACTCTTGAGCCAAGTACACAGTTGCTTTTGACCTTTTCTTCAGTACTTGATTAACTCAATTACTTAGATGCTAAAAATTCATCTTGCCAAGCATTTAGATACTGTGGTTGGTTATAAATTAGGAATAAGGAAGCGAGTCATCTTAAGGTCCCTTAGTTCTAAGTGGAAAAAAGAAATGGTCAGGGATGGGGGGTGAGGCTCAGTGGTCAAGTGCCTGCTTTTCTAGAGGACCTGGGTTCAAATTCCAGCACCCATACATCAGCTCACAACGGAGTGTAACACTAATTCAGTGGGTTTGATGCTCTTTCTAGTCTCCACAGGTCTCAGTAATATAACAAATATTACAATAAATAGAAATAATGTAATAAAAACTAAATTAAATTAAATCATTCAGTAAAATTTAAAAATAAATAAATAAAAGAAGTGGAGTGCTTTACTCTCTTAGAGAATTATGTAGACCTAAATCCTAATGTGCAAGTAGATCGAGTTCACGGCCTGGTACCGGATTTCCCAGCTGCTGGCTCAGAATAGATGAAGAGTTTGGAATGACACTACTTATCTCATTCTGATAAGACAAACCACGGAGAGGAGGCGCCTCAGTCCATTCTTGACCTGCAATCTTAGCCTTCCTTGGCTTTATCCCATTCCCCAAAACTAAAATAACTGGACTCAAGAGCAACACATTAACACAGATTAGCAACCTGATGGGATTTAGAATCACCATGGAAACCTAACACTGAGTGTGTCTGTGAGGCCATGTCTAGGAAGGTTTAACCCTGGATGGAGGCAATGCCATCCCAGGAACTCAGGTTACAGACTGAATAAAATGGAGAAAGTGATCTCTGCTTCTCGACAGTGGATGCAGTGTGGTCTCACAGCCTGGCCTGTCATGGTGGACTGGACCCAGAGTCACAGTAAGCCTCCTTCCTTCAGCTGCTTTGTCACAGTAACAAGAAAGAAGAAATAGATCTCGGTTCTCGCTTTGCTTTTCTTTCTCCTCTATATTTTTTTTAGGTATAGTTTTCCTCACATTTTCTCTTATTGGCCAAACTTAGAAAAGTTGGTCATTTTAATTTTCAACAAATATGCAATTCTATTGTTAGATTTTTTTTCTTAAAACAATTGAAGTCATGGATACCAGGCTCTAGGTTTTATACATACTTTTCGACTTTAGTATACTGAAGTAACTAAAATTTTAAACATGTGTAATATATATTATGAAATTGCTTAGGAATTCTACATAGATGATTCAGGTTCCAAAATATTGAATAGAAAAAGAAACAAAACCCCCAAAACACTGCCAGCCTAAGTGTCGATTAGAGATGCACTTTTTCAGGTTGTGCATAAAGGAAGATAGTGTTGATGGTTTTGGACTCTTAAGAATCAAAGGCTGGTCTTTTGGCTCAGTCAATTGTAAATATAAAGAAGAACTTTAATCAGTAAATATTAAGTGAATGAGCAATGGGCCTCATCACACACTGGCATTGTGGGTATTTCTGGAGTGCCCTAAAAGGACTTTTGGTTTTCCTTTAGGGTGACCCTCTACAAATTGGGACACATGTGGCTTGAAGGGCTGGTTCTTTACAGCCTCTGTGCTCCACTCTGTGCTCTGCTCTGCCATGTTGCGTATCACAGGCATACTCCTAGCCCTTGCTGGTTCCTTGTCTTCCTCAATTGCTGGATCTCCTGAATTTTTCTCATTTCTTTCTGTGTGGCAAACTCTTCCCCAGTCTGAAGGCCACTTCCTTCCTGGGTAGCATCTAAACCACCTTGTCCCAATTGCTCTGACAGCATTGTGCAATTTGGACTTGTGATTTCTTGTCTATAACCTCAGTAGTTCTTTGGTTTAATTACCACAGTATTCCCAGGGCAGATCACTTGGTTTGCTACACAGTGGGCACACATACATGACAATTGAATGGATCCAGTTTCTAAATAAATTGTAAAAATGCATTCTACACTTTATATGCCACTCTACACATGTGCAGATGTAAGTGACAAAATCAGAAAGTGCCTTTCTTTAGAGATTTACTGTTTTCAGGCTCCTCCTGACAGAAGCTTGTCAGAAACCACTAAAGAACCACTTTGGCTATTTTTCTGTAAGTGTCTGCAAAATGTATCCAGAAAGGAAGTCTTTCTAAAATGAAGTGATGAGCTTCACTTCCTTCTGGCACACTGCCTGCTACACTAATATGCCAGCCCACAGTTATCAGAGGGAATCGTCTGTCATGCAAACCCTGCATACATTTCCTGCACTGGGCTTGGACATGTAGAAAGCATAATTTAAGATATACCTTTGTTTACTTATCAAGAACAATTGGAAAAAACATTTTATGATAACCCTCAAATAGACTAATCGGGGGTTGGGGGGAGCACTTTTTCATTAGATAGTTTTATTTATTGTAAAGGGAGATAGAAGTGACCTCTCTAGCAGGTTCCTGAAGGGATGAGCATTTGAGAGGACGGAGGTTTCTGGAAACTCAATGCCTGCCTAATGTGGGAATAACAAATATTACCTTTTCAAACTGTTCGCATACAAGAATACTTGTAGCCTTGCACAGGTAGTTCCTCGGGGCTCCTGGGTCCTGCACAGGGCTCCCATCTGAACCATCCCTCCACCTGGGCAGGGCTCTGGCTAGGGACAACCTGCACTCTCTTGTTTTCACCTGGAAGATTCTTAGGTCTCCATCGAAGAGAATTTCCAGGGAACACTAATTAGACAGAGCCTGCCCATTAATCCTTTACCAAAACCAGGCTCAAGGGGTCCAGGGGGTTGTTTTACTGCATAGGCCCAGCATCTAATGACATCTGTGTAAATCAATCTTTCTATTGCTGAATTCATTTTTATAACCAGGAGGGGAGCAGCAGTAGTTATGGGTTATGATGACTACTGAGTATATTTGCAGACTTCTCAGAACACTCCCTGTCTCTAAGAAAAACCTCTAAGTGCTTGTTGCCATTGTTCTGTCTCCAGGTAGAACAGAAGGCACCTGCAGGGCAGCTGAGTGAATCAACCTTTCTCTCTCTCTCTCTCCCCCCCCCCCCCCCCCAGGAAGAGCAGACCTGACATCATAGTTTCTGCCACTCATCAATGCTGGATGCTGTATCCTCTGATAAGTGACACAGTGGACATGGGCGATGCTGGCAGATTAACTGCCATATTTTCAAAACTCAAGGAACAGCGGATAAGCATCTTGCTAGAAATTCTTTAAAAATGTTCACTAGAAATTTGTGATAAGAAAGACACACATACGTAGAAAAATAAAATATTCTTAGCAAAATTAAAATGCTTCTAGCAAAAGAAAGCTTTTAAGTGTTTGTGATGTGTGGATATATATGGTGTGTATATAATAAATATGTCATGTAAAACAAAAGTGCATCATGCTATGTCATGTTTTAAGAATGTAGTTAAGTAACTAGGTATGTTTGGAAATCATGATTTATGCATCAATACCTGTGTACCTGTTTGCATTTTTAGTTATTTTGAGTCCCTATTTTTGTGGAATATAGAACATACAAATTACAAATCCTTATTTATAATTGTTCACTTCCTTTTTTTTTTTACTTGAGGGGAAAAACTTAGATCAAGCAATTGAAATGGATAGACTCAGGATGGAACTAGAGTGCACGTGTGTTGTGTGGATGGCCCTGTGCTCAGTCCCTGCACTGTTGTTCAAAGAGGGGGGCGGGGGGAGGCTAGGGCAAGAAGACTGGCTGTTGAAAGACAGCCTTGGCTACACAGGGAAACAAAAAACAGACCTGGACAGCTTTGTGGATGTGAGGTTTTTTGTTTGTTTGTTTGTTTGTTTGTTTTTTCTTCTTTTTTTTTAATGGTTATTTTCAGCTGCTTGGGGCAAAATATGAATCCAAGTTGTTGTTTTTGGTTTTTTTTTCTGGATTTTTAACTATAGAACCTAAGTCTTCACTAAATCCATTAGTTCCACATTACTTTTAGAATAGAATAATATATTCTGCCAATCTGTAAAGCTCCACCTGATGCCTATACGCCACTGATAGTTAATGACCTAAAATTTTGTGTTTTATCAAGAAACCAAATGGATGTCAAATACATAGGGCACTATATTCCTGGTGGAAGATTACACTGCCAGGTGGAAACCAGTCTGTGACTCTCAACTGGTAGGTTTTGTTTTTTGTTTTGTTTTGTTTTTTACCAAATGAAACAGACTAGAATAACACATATGCATCCTGATATTTTATTAAGATACTCTTGCTTTCTGAAGTGTGTGTGTGCGTGCAGGTGTATGTCTATGTATGCCTGAGAGAGAGAAACAGAAAAAGACTTTTTGTCATCTTCCAACCAGAAATGTGATTTCTCAGCCTTCAGTTTTTATTTCAGAAATACTTCAAATGTAGATTCTTCCCCATATTGTCTCCTTGGAAACTGCCTTTGAAATTCTGAGGTTCCTTCAAGAGAGCCCCAGCCTTGTACATTCAGTCCTCACCAGAAGTGTTGTTGATATTTATGCAAACACATAAAGTCTAGATAAATATTACAATAACACAGTAACATATTAATTAATATTCCTGACCTTCTGATGGTTACTGGGCCAGAGAATAATCAGCACATCTCTTCACACAAATATTTAGGGACTGTTACAAACAGTCATAGTGGGATTTCCTTGGGCTGAGATCCTGAGTTCTGGTGATAAAGGACAGAAAGATAGGAAATTCAGGAGACATGAGTCTGGAATCTTCATCTCAACCTCAACTCCAAAGTCTAGTTTATGTCTTTGACCATTTGAAAGTCAAGTTTCAATATAAACATCTCAAACCAGAGTAACAAGACAACTCACAAACTACTTAAGGACAAACATGTGACTTTGAGTACACACATCAGCCCTCCCATCACATTCATAAACAGTGTGTCTCTCTCATGAACAGCCCTGTGAGTTCATTCCCAAAAGGAAATTCTTCAAGAGAAACAAGTAACACTTCATAAAATTTAATTATTTTTTTGAACTGTTTTATTAAACTTTAAACATGGTTGATCAATATAAGTTCAAAACTCACAAAACACACACACACACACACACACACACACATACACACACGCACACTGCTACATTTGAACGTAGGCTCTATCTCATGCTAGACAGGTGCCTTACTATCAAGATTCATCCCCAGTGTTTTCTGCCCAGTTTTTATTTGGGGACACTATCTTATGACATTTACTTGCTCTACAGCCCAGGCTTGCTTTAAACTTGGATCATTTCTCAGGTAGCTAGGGTCACAGTTCGGCACACCAGGCCTAGCCAGGCAATTAACTGTTAAGACAGAAGCACAAACTTTTTCCTGAGACACAGGCACCTTCCCACCCTCATTTTTTTCTTAATAAACAACTTTCCCTCATATTGTCTTGAACTTTTCTGTAGCATAAATTGAGATCCCTGCCTCACAAGGGCAAGTATCTCCAGAAAGAACTCGGGCTGTATGGCTGCCACATTGGGCCATATGTTCTACTTCAGTTTATATAATCACACTGTCCCATCTCAGCATTCTCCATAGTAGACTGCCTTGTATGCCTCCCTTCTACTTGAGTACCATGTTCCCTCGTTTTTCTCTTCTTCTTTTGACATGTTTTCATTTTCTAGCCCAAGGTGATCTCGGAGCTCACAGCAATCCTCCCTCCTCAGTGTTGGGATGACCAGCAAGTTGCGACCATGCCCAGCTGTAAGCACTCTTATTTCCAGGCAAGCTTAATGGGTAAAGCTCCAGAAAGAACATTTCTCTAACACATCTGCAGACACATCTACCAGCCTAGCCATGTTAAGAGATTGCAAACTGTGATTCCAGCTTTATTTTATAATTAAGGGTAGGCACTGTGTGTCTGTTCATCTAGAGGTAGAAAAGACACAGGGAGAGGGCTATTGGTGGTGTTCAGTTGGAAAGGAGCAGCAAACTGTTGATAATAGCCTTGAGGCTGGCTGATTTGACAACATAGGTGCCATTGGTATGACGTTTATAACCGCATCCGAAGGTCTTCCCTTAAGATTCAGGGGGAATAGTGTGCCTCACACATGCTCTGTGGAGTGTTTATTAGGCCACGATCCCTTCAAGAAGAGCTCACCTTGGAGTTTTGGGATATTCTAGGAACACCGTCTAATTCCACAGTCAGACAGTCAAGACATCTGTGTTACTTCCGTCACGTATATAAATAATTTCAGTGAGAATTAGAGCCTACATAATTGATTTTCTTCATTAGTTAGAAGCCACATATGTAGGAGACCCCTCCCAAGATGTTGGATACATTTTCTACTAAAAGTTACTTTAGGATTAGCAAGGAAAAGAGAACGTTTTCTTCTTCTTCTTGAATTTGATTGAAAATCAAGGGCTTTTCCCCCTAGTTCTGGCATGCAGGAACATTTGTCAATAAAGGGTAAAAAGTCGGGTGGAATCCAAGTTCCTGTGGGTTACCTGGTGTCATAACCTGAGCGATTCTGCAGTGAGCACATATGCAAGATTCTACTTTTGGGGGGAAAAGAAACACAAATGCCCCTCCTCCAGGGGCGGGGGAGGCACCTGGGGATGCACCAATCACAGCGCGTCCTGCTCTATATAAGGCCCCACCCCCACCCCCACCCCCAGCATCCTCCTCTACCCCAGCACTGTTGCTTCTCCTTTACTTTTTCTCATTGGGTATAGTTCTTGACCAGCTCTTGATTATGTCAGAAACGGTTCCTGCGGCCTCAAGTTCCCTTATTCCAGCTCCTGTGGAGAAACCTTCAAATAAAAAGCGAGGGAAAAAGCCTGGTCTAGCCACTGCTCGCAAGCCTCGGGGTTTCTCGGTTTCCAAGTTGATTCCTGAGGCCCTTTCCATGTCTCAGGAACGGGCAGGAATGTCCCTTGCTGCCCTGAAGAAAGCCCTGGCTGCGGCGGGCTATGATGTGGAGAAGAACAACAGCCGTATCAAGCTGGCCCTCAAGAGACTTGTGAATAAGGGAGTCCTGGTGCAGACCAAGGGCACCGGCGCCTCAGGCTCCTTCAAGCTCAGCAAGAAGGCGGCTTCTGGGAACGACAAGGGCAAGGGCAAGAAGTCTGCTTCTGCCAAGGCTAAGAAGCTGGGCTTGTCCAGGGCCTCGAGATCCCCCAAGAGTAATAAGACCAAGGTTGTCAAGAAGCCAAAGGCTACGCCCACAAAAGCTTCTGGGAGCAGAAGGAAGACCAAAGGGGCCAAGGGTGTGCAGCAGCGCAAAAGCCCCGCCAAAGCGAGGGCAGCCATCTCCAACACTGAGAAGGCAAAGATGGTCATGCAGAAGACCGATCTGAGGAAGGCAGCAGGGAAGAAGTGAGTTTCAAAGCTAGTTTTCAAAAACCCAAAGGCTCTTTTAAGAGCCACTTACATACTTAAAATGGCCAAACACTTTGAGTGAAAGTTAGAGTTGGGCAGCCACTTCAGGTCGACCTGTTGTCTAAACTCTAGAGTGGAAACCTTGGAGGTCCCTGTGTAGTGTATTTCCGAATTGGTTGTGTATTAGCGGCTTTACGCTAGAATAAAGGTTACCGTTGAAACACGATGTCTTTCATTCTAGAATAAAGGTCGCCTTTGAAATAATACAATGGATGCATTTCACTCTAGAAATACCACCATATCAAAGAAGGAGGTAGAGATTACCTCAGTAGTGGCTGCCACTCAGATCAAACACTGAACTGAAATTTACTCCTTAAAACACCAGTAACTCGCATCCAGGCTTTCAAAGCACCACTATGATCCCAGATATTCAGCACTTTAGGCTAGAGTTTATACACATTTTTCTTGAGTTGGAATTTTTAGAAGTTTTTGCAATTGTGCAATATGTCAACAAAGATCCATTTTTTGTTCCACTTTAGAAAGTAGTTTAATACTATTGATCTAACAGAGTTATTGTTGAAATGTTTTGTGTATTTTATGAAAATAACATGTAGGCATCATGAAATGGACAAGAGGCATATTAAAAATTAAGGACCCCATTCTTTTATGAAAATGTTAGGTTAGGGCTTGAGTTCAGTGCCCCAACATAACAAAAACAGTACTGGGGAAGAACATAAAAAAAAGAAAAAAAAGAAAAAAACTCAGTTTTTAAAGTCGTGATTTACGAGTTTTATGCATTAAGGAGTGCCACAAATATTAAATTCACATTTATCTATTTTAGGCCTTGGTATGAGGAGTGACAAAAGATCATAGCAGAGTGGCTTGAGAGATTGTTCAGTCAAGAACACTTGATGCTCTTAAAGTTTCTATATCAGAACACATATGTGGCTTACAACTTTTAAACTCCAGCTTCCTGGAAAAACACCTCCCTCTTCTGGCAGACGGCAAACATGGCACACCCACACGAAATTAAATTATCAAGCCATCGCTCAATTATGCAGTGTATAAATACACTATTAACAGGTGGTCTCTAATATAGAATGTGTGTAGTTAGGCCTTATTAATTGTATACAATGAATGAAAGCTAAACATGTCTTCAGCTTCTGTAGAATCCAGCCTTTGCCTTGCTTAATACAAAGGTTCCTGCCCTCCTGAGTTTGCAATTTTGATGGCTCCAGAAGGGATTAAGTTTTTAAAGGACTGGTACCTTCAAGTGGATTGACTTGTCACTTACACGATGACAATGGAAAAATGGTCTCAACAGATGAGAGTCTTTCGAAGGATTCTAAGTCAGTTCGCTCAGCATTGCTAACACTTGACAATTTGGTAGTTCAGGACACTATGGGCTTGTAATACTACTTAAACCTTAGAACAAATTAAAGCAACAGGGTATAACGAAACTGCATAATATATACAAGAATTACAGCCTACTGACTAGCTGCAAACATCTAACCGCCACATTAAACGTAGGATAGGTTACATCTAACTACCTCGTAGGCCCAATAACCAGTCCAAACCTCCGGTAATAGTGAACAACTCCTTAAATGAATTTGTAGGTGGCCCTGAAAAGGGCCTTTTGCAACAGTGAATGAAAGCTTGTTATTGGCCTAACCGCCGAAGCCGTAGAGGGTGCGGCCCTGGCGCTTAAGCGCGTAAACCACGTCCATGGCGGTGACGGTCTTGCGCTTGGCGTGCTCCGTGTAGGTGACGGCGTCGCGGATCACGTTCTCCAGGAAGACCTTCAGCACACCGCGGGTCTCCTCGTAGATGAGGCCGGAAATGCGCTTCACTCCTCCGCGCCGGGCCAGGCGGCGGATGGCGGGCTTGGTGATGCCCTGGATGTTGTCGCGGAGGACTTTGCGGTGGCGCTTAGCGCCGCCTTTGCCCAGGCCTTTGCCACCCTTACCACGTCCAGACATGGCTGTGACAAAAGATGGAAGAAGACCGCAAGCTTCCCTTTAAATAGGCCCTATGCGGACCTGATTGAAAACTAGAGGCGTTAGGCGGGGTTTTCTAAATAGGTTCTTGGAGGGGGGTGGAGCAAACAGGATGAGTCATTGCAATCTGAATGTTTTCATTGGCTAGCAAACCCCAGCTATTTGCGCGCTTTATCTCCTAAAGACCAGATTTAAATCCTGCCGGAAAAACTTTATTTTTTTTGTCCCCGCCCTCCCCTTTCCCTCTCGCCATAGACATGCTTATTGGGGCCATTACGCTGAGCAGGTAGCCCATTTCTCGTTTGCTTTTTATTTCTATTTTGTTACTAGATTAGTTGATGTGGTTTTTTTGGTTTTTTTTTTTTTTTTTTTTTGTGAAGACTCAGGTAAGGTGTACAAAACAGAGTTAAATATGCCAAGAATGTCCCTTGGCGGTAAATTTAATCCCGTCCCTCGCAGTTTCGTATGGGATGACATAGATATCGAAAAGGCATCTCCAACTGAGCACCCTAACTGCAAACTTCATATTCCCTATCTTGATGAGGGATCTAATGACTCGGTCTACCTTTTTTCTTTTTTTTTTTAAATAAAAGCTGTGAGAAAATCTACAAAAGGATAAAGTTTGATTATCAGTTATCCTCTACCTGCTGTGATTCCAAGTTTGTTTTCCTTCCAGCCCTTATTAATCACAGCATGGCTTGCTCAGCTTAAGAAAAGACGTGTATTGTAGAGCTGGCAATTACAGTACAGGGCTAATACTTGATTAAGGTCATTACAAAGCCATGACAAAGGTGCTGGTGAAGCTTGTGATAAGATTAATGATGTCAAAACGAGGCTAACCCTCCCCCCCTTTTAAAAAGAGGTAGAAGAGCAAGTAGCAGTAGGTCTCAATGAGGGTTTTTTGTTGATTTTGGACTTCGAATTTTTAATTTAACAATGATGTAGGAGAGATGGCTTGGAAGTTAAGAGCATTTGATACTCCCCCACAGGGTGCAGATTTGGTTCCCAGCACCTACATGGCAGCTCACAACCATGCATAACTCTAGTTTCAGGAATCTGATGCTCTTTTCTGATCTCATTGAGTCCCATGAATGCAAGCAAACTAATCACACAGAGAAAGTAAAATATAAAATTAATATGGCTAGTAACACTTTTAAAATAAAGCCTGCTGACCGAAATGAAGACTTTTAATTTCTGTTTTTTGCTACATACACTCATCACAAATTCTTTATACCAGGAGCCCCAGCTAAGTATGAATTACAAAGAACACATAAGAAAAAAAGTTTCAAAAATATCTCTGATAAACTTCTAAGGCTGTGGTTGATTTTGAAAAGCTAAGCATATTTACTCCTTACTGCAGAAGATAACAGAGGTCTGCTACCAGGTTGCTGTAGTAATTCCTTCTGAGGTTTGGCAAAAAATAGCAGCAGCGTTCCACCATGGGCTTTCTTGGCTTGGAGATAAGTATTGTAGTGTGTTCATGAGCTGCACTGAAATCCCAGCATAGCCATTTTCTAACTACTAACTAGCAGTTTCAAACAACCAGTTGAGTAATCTCTGTGGTTTTCATAACTGAAGTAAAAGCTAACAAAATGTGTTCCTCATGGAACTCTATGGAGGAATTAACATTGAGAACAGTCTAGCATCTCGTAAGTATTTAAATAAAATTACCTAAAATGTTTTTTTACAAAGAGATGAGGAATGGTAAAGTGCTTTCTTGGCATGTGTTAAACTTTGGGTTTGCTTCTCACTACAGAAAACTATTCTGCTTTAGAAGACACTCAATGCACACACCCAAAAATGTTTGTTGGGATTGCAAATTCTTATTCAGGCAAATGGGGAGGGGGAGTAGAAAAGCTTTTCCTCCTGACACTATTTTTCTTTTTCTCCACTTTAGACAGTTAATAAGAAACAGCAGACCTGAACCATCAGAATGTTTGCTGGGCAGAGCATGGCCAGGTGATATCCAGTAATATGCAAACAAATGCATATATGAGAGCACCCCTGCTTTCTAAAAAAAAAAAAAAAAAAAATGACACCCAAGTACTGAAGCATTGCAATGGTGTACTGTTTGTCAAAGAGTAGGGATTGGTCACTGTAGAGCAAACAAGTTATGCTCCAATATGTTGAGGAAGATTTGAAATTTCAGGTGTCAGTCAGCCCACACACCTTTCATGCTTAAAGCTCTTCAGAACAGCTTGATAGCCATTATTAAGTCAGAATATTTTTAAAAAGATAATGGTTTAGTAACATTATGAGAAAATTTGGCACAGCACCTGCAACACTTCTTCTTTGAAGTGTGCCCAGGAGGTGCTGCATTGGAGCCCTGCTGAGAGACAGCAAAGAGCTGCCTCTCTTTTCTTGCACCCATAAGAGGAAATGCTTCCAGTGAGGACCTCCCAGCAGGCACGAGTCACTGTTGAAGGAGCCTCAAAGATCTTTGTCTTCTCTACATTGAGTTCTTTTGACAGTTCAGAGAAGTCAGCCTTGTCATACCAGCCTTTCCAGTACAGAATCCTATTTTCTATACATTTCAAGTAAGTTCTCTTTTAAAATATTTTGTACACACACACACACACACACACACACACACACACACACTTTGTTATTTGTTCTTTTAAGAAAGTTTCATGTCACCCAGGCTGGCCTACAGCTCACTATGTAGCAGAGAACTCTGATGCGGTTGCCTCCACCTCCCATGTGCTGGCATTACGGGTGTGCCCAGAACACCTGGTGCTTTTCTGGACTAGAGTTGCCCCTTCCACCTACCCAACACTTTGCCTGTCCACAACCATGATGTACTGATGTGAGCCACCAGGTGTCACCTTCTCCTACCTACAACATTGTGTTAACAAACCAGAAGAGAGGAAAGATGGGAGATTGAAATGTTAAATCTTAATTCCTCCAAGGGAGCCCTCAAATTTTATTAAAAAGTCAGAAGTGATACAAAACACACAAAAACGCAAATGTATCGTTTGTACAGTATAATTCTTATACGATTACTTAGTTAACTGTAACATGGAGTGGAGGAAAGCCAGTGGCGTTCTGCTATGTACAAGGAGAATAAATCACAGTGAGCTTTCAGCTCGGCTTGTAAATTAACACTGCTTACAGCTCAGATGATGATATCCTTATGGCAGAGGAAAACTGTCCGTCTAGATATCACAGTGCAGTGAAAATATTCTAAAAGACACAATTAATAAAGCACAATTCTACAATCTCATTGCTCAGGAGGTGTAGTTTAAGGCAGGCCTGAGCTCCATTGTGAGCTTGATGCTATCCTAGACTATATGGTATCCAACTTAAAATACTTAAAAAGAAAAAAAAAAACAAAAAAAGCCAAAAATAGAAGTGATATAAATGTCCATAAAATGATATGAGTTGCTGGGCAGTGGTGGTGCACGCCTTTAATCCCAGCACTTGGGAGGCAGAGGCAGGCAGATTTCTGAGTTCGAGGCCAGCCTGGTCTACAGAGTGAGTTCCAGGACAGCCAGGGCTACACAGAGAAACCCTGTCTCAAAAAACCAAGAAAAAAAAAAAGATATGAGTTAACTACAGTCATAAGATGGACCATTGTATCAATTAACCTGTGTAGAACAAATTATAATGGCATGTTTGCCAAATCTTGTGTTTATTAGCTGCACACATATTGAGGGCAATATACAAACTGCTAGAGGAGTTTGTCACTCATTGAGGAAATGATGGTGCTATGTTTATCTATTTTCAACAATGAATTAAAATTTTAATGTGTTTTTTCCTACCTAACTTTCACAAACAGTAAATAATGCAAAGGTAAAAAATAAAAGCTGACATCTCAGCTCAAATTTAGTGTTCATTAAAGACATTGGAACTATTGGTCTTAGGCACTTGGTTTTCAAGATGGAATTTGTACCACAGTCATGCAGGCAAATGTGAACTTAGGGGGAAGTGAACGTGTGCCATCTGGGTGGAAGCATGAGCCCACACACATGTGTATACACATGTACCCATTATATGACCACACATGTACATATATATGCAGACAGATGTGTATACATACACAAACATGATGCAAACACAAGCTTGACTTTTTAACATCAGATGAATGTCTTTTCTGAAATCTAGTAATTTCTAGGTTGTCTAAGATTGCAGATTAAACAGATTATTGGCTGCCAGGGCAATCACTTTAAGGTTCTGACTACAGAGGCATCAGCTTCAATGGTACCAGAAAGACAGGCCAAGCTTTTTAAAAGAACTAAAAACAAACAAACAAACAAACAAGCAACAAGAAACCAGATGCCAGAGGAAAGGAGACTGGTCAGGAAAGGGGTCACTACTTTGAACGGATTCGTGATCGCTGAGGACTGATGAGTGTTTGGCAGCCATTTCCTATCATGTGGGTCAAACTCACTGAATAGAAGACCCAGGAGACGAGAAAGGGGCTCTCTTCTCCTTTCCCCACTCACTTCATGCCACTCACACAGTAAGGAGGTACAGACAGTGCATCAAAGAACCAGGATGGCATTTCTACAGCTGTCTTTCTGTATCTCTGGCGAGCTATGAGATAGTTTTCACTTATTGCATCTAAAGAAAAGGGACATTGGTGCAGATAATAATTTCCACTTCATAGACTCATCAGGACGTCTACACATGCTTTATGTTTAGCAGGTGATCAGAGCACAATATACTATTGAGCACTTCCTCAGAACAAGTGCGGGCCATACTTCATTATGATAATCATTCATGATTTCCATCTTCAGGACAAAGAGACAGGGTACTTCATAGGCATCATGTCACAAATGTCTATGATATTAACCTTTGAAAACCTCACAACACCTTTGTGCAGATATGAATACATAGCCATCATTATGTACACACACATCTATATTTTCCCAGAGGATAACTCCTCAAGGTTCACAGTGTGTAGCCTTCATGGCCGTATTGATGACCCATATGACACTCTAATGGCAGAGAGGTCAGGGCTTAGTGACAGAGGAGTCTCTAGGTAACAGATGGAGAAGCTCAAAGGACAGTTGAATGGGACCTGGATTCTAAGATATGTATGAAAAATTCTGGCACAAGTATGTGCGTGTATCCCAGGATGAAGGTTCATAACTTCTTCAGATGTGGAAATCAATCATGTATCCCCCAAATTTAGAGAGGCTTTTTAAGTAGACATACACAGTCTAGGTGGCTGTAGGAAATGAAGGTCATGAGACCAGTTCTGGAGAGAGAGGTTGCAACCGGGGCAGTCACTATTATTCTGGAACTGAACTTAACTGGAGAGAACTCCTTCAGAAAGTAGACAGGAAAAGCTAAGAGCAGAGTTCTCAGGTAGTTTCTGTGTATTAGGTCCAACTGTGTCCTAGAATGGAGCAAGTGTGCCCCCTCCAAGTCTTTGGTGGAGTCTTCTCTCTTCCATGGTTAGGCAGGCTGCTGGTCACTCACACTCTGTTAAGACATAGTCACCCATGGTTCCTCCTGGGAAGACAAGAGACCCAGGGAGAGACATCACTGGCCAGACATCATCTTGTCCTGTCCCTTCCTACCTTCTCCACCCCTGACCATGCTGCTCAAGGACCCCACTGCGTTTCAGAATGGTTACTCTCTGTTGGGGTAATCTCCTACGCACTGTGTAAAGGCTGTCCTTGTAGTAATCAAATGCTAATTTTGTACCAGGACTTGAGTACAGGAAGGGCTTCGGTACTGTTATTTTTATGAAGCATGGCCTGTCTCAGTTTTTGTAAACATCTCCATCACCTTCTGATCAGTGGAGTAAAAGCTGAATAGTCTATAGCAGAGCAGGAGCTTCCAGGGAGAGAGAGGGGTTTGGGGAAAGAGTCAGAGGTAGAAGATCTGCCCGCTAGACACAGAGAACAAACAGGGCCTAGTACTGGGGTAAGGTAAGGAGCCACGTGTCAGTGGCAGGACATAACCAGGTGGTCAGATTTACTTAAATGAGTTTGAAAGCTAAGGGCAAGCTTTCATAATTACTAAAAAGCCTCTGTTACTACCAGGGCTGCTGGTAGGTCGAGACAGTCCAGTGATAACCATCCGTATGAAACTGTTTAGTAGCCATCTAAGGGTTTTCCTTGTCACCTACCTCACGTCCTCACAGCCCACTCACTAAACACAGACATTGTTCCCTTTTGCTTTTGTGACTTCACCAGCCCCCCCAGTTATCAGAACATAATGTTCCACATGTCTACGTGGGCTTGCTTCTGTCTCCCTCTTATTTTTTCCAAGCTACAGATACCCAGAGAGGGGAAAGGAGAATGCACTGTGAGTGAGGGACTCACAAAGTCAGAGACAAGGTCCAATAATACATTCTCCTACTCAGCATTGTTGTTGTACAAGTGT
The DNA here is from genome assembly GCA_019843965.1 of Rhynchomys soricoides. Lineage (NCBI taxonomy): Eukaryota > Metazoa > Chordata > Mammalia > Rodentia > Muridae > Rhynchomys > Rhynchomys soricoides. The sequence goes on from JADRCH010006800.1 coordinate 87,829, forward strand.
GTGTGTGTGTGTGTGTGTGTGTGTGTGTGTGTGTGTGTTCTAAGACAGGGTCTCACAATATAATCAACCTAGGCTGACCTTCAACTCATGTCATCCTTTTGAGGACATTAGGGTCACAAATCGCCATACCAGTTTTCCATATCCTTCCTGGATGTAATTTGGGCATTTCATCCAGTGACATCCCACATTCTCAGGAGTCTTCTTTAGCTGCACTTACTTGTCATGAATTCTATTCCACACTAGATTTAGGTTCCGGGTTTTACCCAGTGGCTTTCTCAACCTGAAATCTCCCTCTACCTTAAATGACACCTGCATAACAGTAGGGGCCTAGAAGGTGTTTCCTGAATTAGGAACATCTTGTTTGTGAAAAACAAAACTAAACAAAACATCCCCAGAGATGGGCTGGCACTTTCAAATCAAAAAATGTAGGGAGGGCTTCTTATAGAAGTCACATTTTCTGCAGGAACAGTATGTCCCAGAGGAAGATGCACCGTGTACTTCATCCATGCTCCTATTCACCTGAAGCCTTCCTTTTCCTTAAGATTAGGAACAGAATTCCAACAAAGAAGATGGCACAAATGGTGATCCCGCTGATGATTCCAATAATCATGGCCGGAGACAGCAAGGGCTCTAAAAAGAACACACGAAAATTCAAGCCCATGACTGCCACATCCCAGCCCAGAACAAACCACTCTCTCACTGCAAAGGTGACCACCTCTACAACAGATGACCTCTGCCCTGCATGCCCATCCTCACCCCAAGTGGCAGTGAGAGGCTGATCCAGGCCTGGGTGCTCCACTTGACAGGTGAACTTTGTCTCGTCTCCAGGGGCCACAGTCAAGGTCAGCCAGCCCTGGTAGGTCTCATCCCCATTGGGCAGCACATTCGGGTTGACATCCTTGGCATCTAGTGGCTGGTTGTCCTTCAACCACCTCATAGTGATGTTCTGGGGGAAGAAGTTCAGAGCCTGACACCTTAGAGAGGTCCCCGTAGAGGCCCAGTGGCGAGTCACTGTCACCAAAGTAGGAACTTGAAAGGAAAGAGGAAGTACATGAGGAGGGCTGCTTTATCCTGAGCAGGATGACTGGAGTTTTCACTTCTCTTTTTTGGTAGGATAAAGAGCATATCCTCCCCAGAAAAACTGGCGTTTGGTATCCTGAAAATGGCTTCAAGAGGAAGTCGCACGCTAATGAAGAATAGCCCCTTCAGTCTGTTCTCTTCTTTAGCACTCTCTACCCAGGTCCTCTGACCAGGCCACTGACATTTCCCTTTCTAATTTTGCAGTTCATATGTTCTACACCTCAATATGAAGTAGAAAGTTTATCCCCAATAATGGGTTCACACTTTGAAAACCAAGATTTGGGAAGCTGAGGCTGTGTTTTGTGGCTAGTTGGGCCTACATAGTGAGATCTAGACCAGCCTCCACTACAGGATGAGAGAATAGCTAAAGAAGAAAACAACGAACAGACAAACAACAACAAAACTAATGGCATTGGCTAAATGTGGGGGTTTATGACTGTAATCCTAGAAAACATGGAAAGCTGAAGCAGGGGGATTTCTGGGAGTTTGAACCCAGGCTGAGATGCATACTAAGTTAGTCAGTCTGGGCGAGAGAGAGCATGACAGAGACAGAGAGATGGATGAAGGAAGGAAGGAAGAAAAAGAGAAAGAAAGGGAGACAGCAAAATAGTAATGATTAAAATGGACATCTTAGTATTGAGAAAGTACTTTCCCCAAACTAGGGAGTGGCTGAATCCTTGGCATGGTACTTGAGACTCCCTTCTACTCCCACTCTGGAGTTTGGGGCCTGAGCATGGTTCCTCATACCTTGCTGTTTCAGATTCTCTCTCCCCAGTACCAGGAACTGTCTCAGATGCTCGGGGCAGTCCTTCTCCAGGTAGTCCCTGTTCTGCCTGGTTCGGATCTTGTGTTCTTCCCACTCCACCTTGGTGGCCCAGGCCCCTGGCTCGGCTGCACTCCAGTTCAGTGTCTTGGGGCAGAATTCAAGGTGATCTTGCCCATTATAGCCGTATCTCCAGAAGCCACTGGTACTGTTGTCCTCATGCACCTCACAGCCTAGGATCACCTGCAGGATGTGGGACTCGGGCACCACTCCCAACTTCGTGACTGGAAATGAAAAAGTTGCTTTTGTCTTCATCATCCCCAAGCATCCAATGACCTGGGACACACATCTATCTCCCTCTTGGTTTCCTCCCACCCCAACCCTGGGATCTCATTTCAAGATATGTGACAGGATATTTGAACCTGTTTCTAGTTTGTGTGGCTGAGCACACACAAACTTTTTCTGGAATACAGACCTACTCTATTACTCACCTTTAATCCCAAACAATGAAGGTAAAGTTAGTTTGTAGAAGGAAGCACCCATGTTTGAAAGTGATGTCTAATTGAGAGGCAGATGAAGTGACGAATCAGAGAGTTGACAGAACAGGATATGGCCAACTCTTATGAGAAGCGAGAGGAAAAGGGAGAGATGGACAGTACAGGAAGGGGAGAGTACAGTACAGGAATACAGTAGACTTTGTGGAGAGCAGCACAGAGAGGGAGAAAGAGGCAGTTTTTACAAGAAGAGTTTTACAGAGACAGATTGAAGAGAAAACAAGCTAGACACCGGTGAAGACAGAGCAAGTAAGGGAATGAAAAGGAGCCAGAAGATTAGAAAACATTGCCAGAGATAGTGTGAGGTCAAGCAGAGCCTCTGAAGAGCCTGAGAGAAAAGCCAGATTGAATAACCAGCTGGGAGAGGAGTTTGAGCCAGAACATCTGAATTGAACCAGCCAACTAGAGTTCAGAAAGAGCTAGAAAGGGTGAGCTTATTGAGCAGCAAGTCTCAGAGGCTGAAGTCTAGATTAGATTATATGGAGGCTAGAAGCTTCTCTGACTAGACCTAGGTTAGCAGAGGCAGAAAGCCTTCTAGACATCAGTTACATCAGGAGAATAAAAGTTTACTTTTACAAAGCTATATCCCCAAGGTAGGGAAATAGTCCTATGCTCTGAGTACCTCAGGGAAGTGACTCCCTCTCCACATACCCTTACTGTGGTTATAGTTGCCCATGATGGTCCAGAAGTCCACTATGAACATGTAATCCCACCCTTTCAGGCTCTGACTCAGTTGCAGCCACAGCTGGCTTGAGGTCTGCCCCAAGATCCATGGGGCCCTGGGTTCAGCACGACGACTCTCGTGATTGTAGGACACAAAGAGCTGGTCATCCACATAGCCCAAAGCCTCAAACAAAGGCAGCCCGACGTCTGGCTCTGAAGCACCCATGAAGAGATATCGTAGAGAATGTGAACCTGGGGAAATCAGCAAGCATTCCGAATGGGTAGCCAGCAGCCAGCGGGGTTAGGATGCAGAGGTTCCACAGCCCTGGGTTACCACCTCCTGCTACCAGAGAGTGAGTCCTTCCTGTGGAGTGACAGAGTTCTCCTCTTCTCTGCACAGCCCTGGCTGTTCTGGCCTTTTGCTCTTATTCTGCTCACCTTCTTGATGCTCTCTACTTGAGTGGATAGGTCCCCCCATTTCCCCCAGGACCCAGACTCTAGAAAGTCTTCAAGTTTCTCTACCTATGAAGGCTGAGCTAGGAGTTGGTGCTGAATCCATTAAGATGAAAGTCCTAAGGAGCTGGAGGTACTGGGTTCCATCTCTGAACATTTTCAAGTGCAGATGTTGGCTAAAGAATGCTGGTGAGTGTCCTGACAGGTAACTGAGGACAACCTGTCAACAGAGGGCTTTCTAGAAAGAGAACTGACAGCAACTCTCAGCATGGGCTTTCCCCATCACTTCCCCTCAGTTCTAGAACAAGGTTGCTCAAGGGTACAACTTTAGTGCTTAGAATGGCACCTGGCATGGGGCCAGCGCGTCACAAATATTTGTTGCCTTGGGGTGGTGGCTTACACTTCTGACCCTAATACTCTGGAGACTGAGGCAGGAGGATTGTCTCAGCTTTGAATCCATCCTGATACACATAGGTGAGTTGCAGGCCAGCCTGAACTACATAGGGAGACACTCCACTCTAGGGTTTCTGGAAGAAAAAAAAGATCAGCTTTAAGTTTATATTCTTTGCAACCTGAGGAAAGATCTAAGCTAGTTAACTGTCAATGACTGCTGCTTCCCAGTGCACAGTCAAAAAGGATGACAGATCCCAGTGTTATTAAAGTGCATTAAGCAGCACTTTGCATCCTTTAGAAAAGGCCTCTTAATCCTTTTTACTTTGCAAATCAGCAAAGCCCTGCTGAACAAGGTCCTGTAGAGCAGTGGTCTACCCTTGGGGTCTTATGTATCAGATACCTTGCATATCAAATATTTACATTATGATTCATATGAGCAAAATTACACTTATAAAATAGCAACAAAAACAATTTTATGGTTGGGATCACAACAGCATGAGAAACTGTATTAAAGGGTCCCAGCATTAGGAAGGTTGAGGAGCACTGGGAGAGAACCAGGTGCTCAGAAGGTGACTCTGTCGGAGGGCACTAGTATCTCACCCACAGCGAGTGAAAGGACTGGAAGCCCGGTGTTCAGCCTGCCTTCGGTGTCTCATCAGACTCTGTCCTGCTGGACTTGACTTTCTTAATCTATCTTATCCTCTTCCAAGGCTGAAGACACAAAGATACTGTCCCAGACCTGAAGTTCCCTTGGGTAACAGGAATACCATCAAAGCCTCAGGACAAGAATCGCCCTCTTTCCCCCCAATACCCCCATCACACCAAAGCAATTATCTATGAGGTCTAGGCAACATATTGGGGCAGAAGAAATTGTTACATGTGCCCTAACAACAAACAGATTATGGACTCTGATGCAGGACCCAGGACTGTCTATCCAGAGGAATTCTTTCCTTTCTCTTTAAATCTAAATGTCATGGCAGGATCCCGCAGATGGACTCTTTTTCTGGGTCACTCGATCTTCCCAGTATGGCTACACTGAATAGAACTGTTTCGTTATTACTGGACTTCTTAATTGTAACACTGTGACCAACCACAAGGGCTGCCAGAGTCCTGGCCTTCTGTCCTAAAATCTTTGGTTACAATATTACATCCATTTGAAATAAAAATGACGTTTCTAGATGAAAGAACAATTGTCAAGAGTGAGAAAAGGTCCAACCCATGATCCGGACCCGGACCCCCACTCCCAAGGCTCCAAGTGACCTTCACTTTATCTAAAAAAAAAAAAATTAAACACAGTGGGGTGCGATCCAGCACTCCGAAGAGAAAATGCCAAAGGGCAACGTTGGTCACTCTTAGTGAGACATTTCAGACCCCAGGTTAGTTAGGGAGGTAGGCTAACACAGTCCACAATAAAAACACTAAAACAGAGATTGGAGACCTAGACCCCAGGCTCGGCTAAGCCAATGTCGCTCCTCTCATGGCTGCCTAGATTACTGACACCCAGACAGAGCAGGGGAAGTCTTACCCTAGGCTGCTAACTGTGTGGCAGGTGTTCCCTCTCAGGGTCTGCATGCAGAGAGCTGGAGGGGGGATCAAAGACTGAGGCGTTTGCATTCCGAAGGGAGAAACTCTGGGCGCTAAGGAAGCCACTTTCGGTTTTCCATTCCACACCCCCACTTTTTCCTCCCGCACTCACGCGGCGGCCGTGTCTGCAGGGCCACGGACCACAGCAGCAGCAGCAGCAGCAGCAGCAGCAGCAACAGCAGTCGTACAGGAAGCCCAGCTGATAGGCTCATGTCCCCAGCTGGGTCCACTGGTCTTCACTAGGACCTGGAAACGTGGACGATCAAGAAGTCACCCTGTAGCCATTGCTGAGGTTCCAAACCTCTCAGACAAAACTTCCTGGCAAGCTAGATCCTTTTCCGGGCCATTGGTGGAAAGAAACAAGAAGCAGTGGCTCAAGTCTGTGATCTCAGCACTTGCGAGGCTGAGGTAGAGGGATTGCTGTGAGTTCAAGTCCATGTTAGGCTACATAGTGAATTACAAGACAGCTTGGGCTACAGAGTGAGACTGATAAGAACAAACAAACAAACAAACAAACCAATCCTAAAATTAAAAAGAACAAGAGAGTATCCAGAACTTGAAATCTGTATACTGGAGCCAAGAGTGCTTGCTTGTTCAACAGTCAGTGATCCAGCGCCTCCAATGCCCCAGTCCTCATCCCTTAAATCACTATGGATGTTGTTGGTTGTGAAAACTTATCACAAATTTGAGATCTAACTATTCAACATTTCCATACTTATGCAAATTCTAACTTAGGCATTTCAATCATGTTAACAAATTTAATGCATATTTATTTAAAGTCTTTTAAATACCTAACAAATTTAGCAAGTGGAACCTTTCTAGGAATGCCTCTTAAAAGCAAATTAGAAAACGAAGGGCTCTTAACTGAATGTGGATAGTTCAAATAAGATTGAGAAAACAGGCTTCGGATTTGGTTGTGTTTTTCCTCCTCTTCCTCCTCCTCCTCCTCCTCCTCCTCCTCCTCCTCCTCCTCCTCCTC
>JADRCH010006800.1:94307-119939 GCA_019843965.1 Rhynchomys soricoides
TCCTCCTCCTCCTCCTCCTCCTCCTCCTCCTCCTCCTCCTCCTCCTCCTCTTCTTCTTCTTCTGCAATGTGATTCATGAACCTAATATGTAAAATTCAGTGGTTTTTCATATATTCAATGACGTTAGTAGCCATTACCAACCAATTTGAGAATATTTACATTTTTCATCTCACTGTATTTTAGCCGTTATCTCTCAAAGTACTATAACCCCTCTGCCCCACCCCCCAGGCTGAACAGTCAATAATTCATTTTTCTTTGATTCTGACATGCCCTAAAAACAGAATGCATACTGCCTGTAGCTGTTGTCTCTCTCTCTCTCTCCCTCCCTCTCCCTCCCTCCCTCTTCCTCTCTTCTGGTCAGTCAACTTTAGCACACACAACTCTTTTTTTTTTTTTTTTTTTTTTTTTTGAGGCAGGGTTTCTCTGTATAGCCCTGGCTGTAACTAACAGAAACTAACAGAAGTTATGAACCAAATGGATTTAACAGATATCTATAGAACATTTCATCTTAAATCAAAAGAATATACCTTCTTCTCAGCACCTCATGGTGCCTTCTCCAAAACTGATCATATAATTGGTCACAAAACAAACCTCAACAGATATAAGAAGATTGAAATAATCTCATACATCCTATCATATCACTACAGATTAAGGCTGGTCTTCAATGGCAACAACAACAACAGAGAGCCCACATACACATGGAAGCTGAACAACGCTCTACTCAATGATAACTTGGAAGAAATAAAGAAAGAAATTAAAGACTCCTAGAATTTAATGAAAATGAAAGTACAACATATTCAAACCTATGGAACACAATGAAAGCAGTGTTAAGAGGAAAACTCATAACTCTGAATGCCTCCAAAAAGAAACTGAAGAGAGCATATACTAGCAGTTTAACAGCACACCTGAAAGCTCTAGAACAAAAAGAAGCTAATATACCCAAGAGGAGTAGAAGGCAGGAAATAATCAAATTAAGGGCTGAAATCAACCAAGTGGAAACTAACAGAACTATACAAAGAATCAACAAAACCAGGAGCTGGTTCTTTGAGAAAATCAACAAGATAGGTAAACCCTTAGCCAGACTAACCAGAGGGCACAGAGACAGTATGCAAATTAACAAAATTAGAAATGAAAAGGGAGATATAACAACAGACTCTGAGGAAATTAAAAAAAAAATCATTAGATTCTACTACAAGAGCCTATATTCAACAAAATTGGAAAGTCTGGATGAAATGGACAAGTTTCTAGACAGATACCAAATACCAAAGTTAAATCAGGATCAGATAACCCATCTAAACAGTCCCATAACCCCTAAAGAAATAGAAGCAGTCATTAAAAGTCTTCCAACCAAAAAAAGCTCAGGACCAGATGGATTCAGTGCAGATTTCTATCAGACCTTCAAAGAAGACCTAATCCCAATACTCTTCAATCTATTCCACAAAATAGAAACAGAACGAACACTACTCAATTCATCTATGAGACCACAGTTACACTGATACCAAAACCTCACAAAGACCCAACAATAAAAGAAAACTTCAGACCAATTTCCCTTATTAATATTGATGCAAAAATACTCAATAAAATTCTCTCAAACCAAATCCAAGAACACCTCAAAACAATCATTCACCATGATCAAGTAGGCTTCATTCCAGGGATGCAGGGATGGTTCAATACGCAGAAATCCATCAATGTAATCTACTACATAAACAAACTCAAAGAAAAAAACCACATGGTCATTTCACTAGATGCTGAAAAAGTATTTGACAAAATTCAACATCCCTTCATGATAAAAGTCTTAGAAAGATCAGGAATTCAAGGAGAAAACCTAAACATAGTAAAAGCAATATACAGCAAACCAGTGGCCAACATCAAACTAAATGGGGAGAAACTCCAAGCAATCCCACTAAAATCAGGGACTAGGCAAGGCTGCCCTCTCTCTCCCTATCTATTCAATATAGTACTTGAAGTTCTAGCTAGAGCAATTAGACAACAAAAGGAGGTCAAAGGGATACAAATTGGAAAGGAAGAAATCAAAACATCACTATTTGCAGATGATATGATGGTATACTTAAGTGAGCTGAAAAACTTCACCAGAGATCTGCTACAGCTACTAAACATTTTCAGCAAAGTGGTTGGATACACAATTAACTCAAGCAAATCCTTCCTATACTCGAAGGATAAACAGGTTGAGAATGAAATTAGGGAAATGACACCCTTCCCAATTGTCACAAATAATATAAAGTATCTTGGTGTGACTCTAGCCAAACAAGTGAAAGATCTGTATGACAAGAACTTCAAGTCTCTGAAGAAAGAAATCAAAGAAGACCTCAGAAGATGGAAAGATCTCCCATGCTCATGGATTGGCAGGATTAATATAGTTAAAATGGTCATCCTGCCGAAAGCAATCTACAGATTCAATGCAATCCCCATCAAAATCCCAACTCAATTCTTCATAGACTTGGAAAGAGCAATTCTCAAATTCATATGGAATAAGAAAAAACCCAGGATAGCAAAAACTATTCTCAACAATAAAAGGTCTTCTGGGGGAATCAGCATCCCTGACCTCAAGCTGTACTACAGAGCAGTAGTGATAAAAACTGCATGGTATTGGTACAGTGACAGGCAGGTAGATCAATGGAATAGAATTGAAGACCCAGAAATGAACCCACACACTTAAGGTCACTTGATCTTTGACAAAGAAGCTAAAACCATGCAGTGGAAAAAAAGACAGCATCTTCAACAAATGGTGCTAGTTCAACTGGAGGTCTACATGTAGAAGATTGTGAATTGATCCATTCCTATCTCCCTGTACAAAGTTCAAGTCCAAGTGGATCAAGGACCTCCACATAAAACCAGATACACAGAATCTAATAGAAGAGAAAGTGGAGAAAAGTCTAGAACACATGGGCACAGGGAAAAGTTCCTGAACAGAACACCAATGGTTTATGCTCTAAGATCAAGATTTGACAAGTGGGACCTCATGAAATTACAAAGTTTCTGTAAGGCAAACGACACTGTAAATAGGACAAAACGGCAACCAACAGATTGGGAAAAGATCTTTACTAATCCTAAATCCGATAGAAGGCTAATATTCTATGAAATTAAGCTTCACACAACTTTCTCCAAGTCTGTTTTTCTTCTGAACTTTTCACCTTTGCCCTCCATTCCAGCCTCCAAGGTTTCCTTCTGTAGAGGATGAGTGAAAGACAACAACAACAACAAAAAAAACCCCAACACTCCCAAAGTTGCTCGCATCTGTTCTAGCATCAACTACAAACACAATGTGGCCTAAAGAGGAAACAACCCTGGCTACGACTTTTTTCTTTGTTCTCAATAGTGTGTCTCATCTTTCACCTCCAAGCCATGAGTCATGGTTGCAGAAACACCAGAGACATGGGGTTTATCAATCATACCATACTGTTCTGAAAGGTAACAGATATAGGGCTAAGTTCAAAGTGTCAAGGAACTTCCTCAAGACAGGGAAGTCTGGCCATTACAAACATAACCTTTCTCAGCACACAGCAGGTCTCCTGTGCAATCACAGATGATCCCAGAGAAATCAAAAGGAAGAGATATCCTCAGGCAAACATGGCAGATATCCTTTTCCTCCACATGGAAGACTGATTACCATCCAACCCCTCTGAGGAGACAGGGTACCTGGTCTGGGTTACTATACATTGTCCAAAGCAATAGCTTTCAGGCTGTGTCACGCTTTGAGTTACTCCATTTTATAAAGTCACAGCTTTGACCTCAGTTACTCCACTGTACTTGGCATATTGACCAAGGGAGTATGGCTCTACATCTTGTTGATGTAAGTTAAGAGCCACCACTCGTCATTGTACCTTGAAACATTAATTTACTGAAGCAGTAAGTAAACCTGTGAATATCATCTAATCTTAGTGGAAACTCCAGAGATACGGGCTTATCAATCATATCATATGGATGAAATACCATCCCCTGACCTTGGACTATACAAGCAAGAATACCCCAAGACTAAAAAACGTGAGCTACTAAGACCTAGGCACCCTGACCCATTCATTACCTGATGATTTGTCATGAACTTACTATGCCTAGGAAAACTGGCACAGAAACACATCCATTTCTATCCTCAGAATGCATGTAGCTCAAGTAATTTCTCTCCCCATGACATATAGCCTACTTAGGAACTTGAAAGCCATGTATGGTGATACACACCTATAAACAAAACCAGTGCACAGAAAATAGACAATCAAGAGTGTAGGCCAGTTTCATAGAGTTGTGCTATCAGAGTTAGAAGCTAGACTGGGCTCCATGGGACCTTGTCTCAAACAATAACTAAAACTAAATCAGAACAAAGCAAATGGACGTTTGAAACTGCCTGACTCTCACTCGGTTCTGCATCTGCTAGCTCTGTACACTCCAGAGTCCTTACTTTGCATGTGTATCAACTCTGCCTCTGCCTCCAATAATCTGCCCCCCCAGAAACCTGCTGCAGCTTTCAGCTTTCTGTAACATGTATGTTGGTATGTACTTATATGTATTGTGTGGTCTGCAATGTGATCTGATTCAAATTGTCTATATCCATGAGTAGCAAATGGAACTTGAAAATTGGAAAAATTTAGTGGGTTAAAAGCAATGAAATTGAAAAAAAAAATAGATGTCCTAGTCTCTACAAGGAACACTATCCAAGTGTCATGAAGAGGTAGAAGGACAGCTTATCTTAGGCAAGTGATACATAATTAAGAGGATAACATGTGTCTGGCTCTGATTCTCAACCTCATTAATGGGAAATACCAAAATAACTTGCTTTCTCACATTGAAATTTTGGCCAGGAAATAGGCGCCCTTTCTGAGTTGAAATATGAATCCAATTCACTGGTGAGTATTAAATTAAATGTCATTGAAGTTCCTATTCAAGGTTCTTGTGATTTTGGTCAGGATGTCATCAGAGTATCAGGGTCAGGGCCTGGGTACTGGAAACCCTAATAGGCTAGAGCATCCCCAGTGGGGTAATTAAAACACATAACAAGTAATAGAAAGAAGCAGAAGGGAATTTATTCATCGAGACCCCATTAAAAAGAAGCACAGTGACATCCCCACTCCACTCATTCTGTCTTTGGGGTACTGACATGAAATTTAGGAATAAGCAGAGGGAAAGGTATACACATAACTAGGCATTCCTGTCCAGGGGTGATCCCGTCCTCTTTGGCTATAGTCTCCTGGCAAGGTGGCCTAACAACTTGGCAGCTTGTATGAAATCTCTTCCTGGGAGACAAGTTCCTCCTGTGGCTGGCACAAGGCTTCCGCCTTTACCTTTCCCAGGATAAGACTCGGGGGAGATTACAATTCTTTGATCCAACAGAGGACCTCAGTGTCTCTAGAGTCTTCATTCCTCCATCAAGATCATAAGGGGTTAGTGTGGGCCTTTGTTTCTAGGATGATCCCTGCTCTGACAGAATTAGGTCCCAGCCACCAATGGGCTGTGTGTCTATGAGGCCTAGTGAGGTTCTAACTGATGTGAGACTGGGATAGAGGCAAAGGCAGGAGGCTGGAATTGGTTCTGGTGAGTCAAGAGAGAGCTACTTTGTTACACCTGAGGCTTCTCTCCAGATGACTTGGAGTTTTGAAGATAGCACTTAGTCACCACTGACAAAGGCATGGTGCTGTGCCCAGTCTTTTTAAACTCTGCAATACCATTTTGACTTTGGGGATGTTAGCAGCAGAATGACCCAGGTTATAACAGGACTTAGTCCTGCTTCTCATAACTTGATTTCCAAAGACTCTTATCATTGTCAGCCCTTTTGAAGTTGAGACCAGATCTGGGTTCAGACTCCATTTTAGAGAACCTGACCTAAGGTTGAACTCAAGTTAACTAACAAGCCAGCACCTAGCACCAGTTTTCAGGTTACTCTCCAACAAGTTGGCACCTGGCACTAGTTTCTAGGTTACAAGCCTACCCATGGCATTCCATTTCCTAACAACCACCAATCATGAGGAAAGCAGAAGTTAAGTTTATGGTTTGGCTCCCAGCAGCAGCCAATTATGTTAAAGGGCAGCAAAATTCCACACACACACCAGATGTGTGCCAGGCTAAAACCCCTCTCACTTGCTTCCTATAAAACCTTGTCCCACTGAGAACTCAGGGCTTCACTCTCCCATTCTGCTGTGTCTGAGACAGAGAGTGTGGTGTGGCCCAAGTTCAAGCTTTTAATAAAGATCTTAATGAGATTGCGTCAGAATCAGCTCCTTGGTGGTCTTTTGGGGTTCATGAAATGGGCACAACAAAGTCACAACCCAGAACCTTTGTAAAATATAAGGCACTGATGTTCCAAAATGTTTTTCTTCTGATAATTGACAATAGAAAATGAATTTGGGGTCACTGTCAGGAGTCTCTCACACAATTCTGATTTCTTTCAGATCTCAGACACAACTCTCCCTCCTCCCCAAGGCAGACATTTCTTGTGATCTGGAAAATTCCTGCACTCCAACCCCTTCCATCTGACCCACTTACTCAAGGCAAGGCCCATTCCCTCTAATTCCACCGCCCTTCTCCTCCTTTACATTTGCTCCATCTCCTTCAGAGAATCTGCCACATCCTGGTTACAGGCTCCATGTGTAGTGTATTTCAGTCTGTACACACGGACATAAAAAAAAAAAAAAGAAGGTAAAGAGTTCAGGACTTTTATTTATCATTACTGTGTTATATATTATTCAGTTTACAGGGGAGGGAAGGGACCTTGCAGAAGAGCAAATAGTAGCTACAGTGAAAACGAGGCTGCTTAAGAGATTCATCAGCTCCAAGTCTGGGGGTCTTTGAAGTGCTGTAGCAATTCTGGGGTTCTGAATGTGGAAGAATGGGACTTTCATTTTCTGGTGCAGCCATATGGGGATATGGGGCAGAACTCTCAGCCCTGCCCTGAGAGTTACTGACATGAGCTTTAACTTTAAATAGGGGAAGAACTGGGCAGGAGATAAGTCTTTGTCACACTGTGGTCTACCAGATCACTATCTCAAGTCTGGTTTCACAGGCCTCAGAAGTTATTATGCCCACTATAAAATGACTACTTGTGTTTAGGAAGTCAACTTTAGTTTTCAACGCTGGTGTCTTAGTCACTATTCTGTTGCTGTGAAGAGACACCATGGTATGTGTTCCTTACTCACTAGGCATCCGCAGGCCTAGGGGGAAAGTTGCAACCTTTTAGTACAACCACTAAGTTCTTGTTATATGCATATAACTGTAGACCCCCTCCACAACCCAACTTTATGGGATCTCTGAAGTAAAATCAGTTTGAAAGCAGTCAGTTGTATTATAAACCAATTGAAAACTATGACTCTCATTTGTAAAGCAAAACAAAGGAACAAACAAAAACCCAACAGTTATTTCATAGAATATTTAAAAGTAGACTTCAATATTTCATATTTGATAATATGAACAAAATTTAATAATATTTAAATATTCATAGATATTTAAAACTAGAAAGGCTGTTTTAAAATGATGCAGTGTCTTGATTGGGTCCATTTTCTTTTCCAGTTATATATAGAATCAAAAAGCAAGCAAAAGTCTTGAGTGTAAGAGTAGAGACTTCTCAAACACTGCAGAGAGCAGCAGAGTCAGCCATTGAAGAAAAGCATTCATGGAGGGTGAGGAAAGAAACACACATGCAGGTGACACAGAACAAAAGACCCTCTACCAAGCAGAAGGGGACTCAGGAGCCAAACAGTTCAGCTTCCCCTCCTCTCTCCCTCCCTCCCTTCCTTCCCTTGCTTCCCTCCCCCTTTTCTGTCCCCGAAGAGTTTTTCTCTCCTAATTTAGGGTTAGCTAGCCCGAAGAAAGGTAGGATGGCTGATGTGCCCACAACTATTGTGTAACATGTCCTGATCAGACCTCAAACTTCTTCAGTCAACCCATCAGCAAACGCTTACTGCCAAGCTATTGTTTTAAGCTACCACGCATTTGTCTCAGGTCAGGAGGGTGAGGAAGAAGCTGTCATCTTGGAGATTTGCTACTGTTATTACCTAGCTATGACCACGTTCCCTATCTGTCTGCTTATCTCTCAAAATAATATCTGAAGCTATCAGCTCAGTGCCTGGTGCCCCACTCATGACAACTCTGACTCGTTACGACTCTACACCCTGATATACTGCCACTACTTCAGATGCTTATCCTTATTTCTTCTTCTAGAATTGGAGATTAAACCCAGTGGCCGTGAATGAGCCAGGCCAGTATCCCCAACTGAGCCCTTCCCCCAGACCATTTCTTAAATTTTATTTTGACAAGGGTCTTGCTAAGTTGCCCAGGTGGCTTGAGACTTGTTCTGTAGCCCAGGCAGGCTTTGAAATTGCAACTCTACTGCCTTAGTGTCTTGAAGAGCAGGGATGACAGGCCTGTGTCCCCAGGCTTCACTGATGGTATTGGTTATAAGAGGGTGTCCACTTTCCACCAGGAAATAATCCTGTATTCTCTTATAAATGGTGTAGACTGTGGTCATCTTGATAAAATAAATAACAAAAAGGAATAAGCATATTTAGTTCCAGAAGATGCTTGTGTTCTTAGCTTAATTCTACACTCTCCCTTATGATACATTTAAAGCAACTTTTCTATGAAACAACCATTTTCTCTTTTGCTGTCTACCATAAACTAACAGGCATAAAATATAACTTCTTGTACTTGAACCCAAGGTGCTATACAGGAATTTAGCCATCCTGCCTAACAGCTCTTTGAAGAAGCAAAATGAATTTTTCCACCGAAGTGAGGTTCTTCTCCATGTGCTAACTTGTCCCTCTTAAGAAATTTGAATCATATGTGGTGGCTAACACCTGCAGTCTCAACATTTGGGAAGCTAAAGTTTGAAGCCATCCTGAATGATATAATTCTAGGCCAGCTTTGGCTATAAAATGAAATGGCACACTGCCTACTGGGAAGCACCACGGTCCACTTCCAAGCCACGGAAGTCCGGCAGCTGCTACACAACAAGTTCGTGGTCTTTGGGGGACTCCACCCAAAGAGCTGTATAAAGACCTGGTGCTTCTGCTCCAGAAGGACATACTGCTCACAGCTTCCCAGTTAAAAGCCAACGTGAGAGAAGCTTGGCAGCTATGCCAGTGTTGACCCTAAGTCAGGTGCAGACACTGGCCTGAAAAGGACCACCTACCTGGCATGGATCTGACCGTCGCGGTGGGGGTGGGTGGGCATGGGGAGCTGAGCTTTGAACAGGATCATCAGGTGGCTGGGGTGCAGCTGAAGAGCTACACAACGGGACACAGTACCGAGAAGCCCGCCAGTTCTGCTCTGGTTTTGGCCACCACGTTGCGCACTTCTCACCCACGTTTTTCCCCCAGTGCCTTGAGGAAGTCTTGGAGGAGCTGTCATATGGATCTGCCCCTGACCTAGTGATCATCAACTCCTGCCTCTGGAATCTCTCCAGATATGGTCGCTGCTCAATGGAGAATTACAGGGAGAACTTGGTACGAGTGTTTGTACGAATGGACCAGGTTTTGCCAGACTCTTGTCTGCTGGTGTGGAACTTGGCAATGCCTTTTTGGGGAACTTATCACTGGGGGTTTCCTCCTGCCTAGCTCCAGCCCCTGGCAGTCTCTCTGCAACTAGGTGTGGTTGAGAGGAACTTCTACAGTGCTACACTAGCTAGGAACCACTGTTTCGGCGTCCACTTCTATTTCTAGCATGCTGTACGTCACCGTCATCAAGATGGTGCCTATTAGGACCAGAATTCACACCGACACTTTTCACACTTACTTCTGACCCAGGTGCATGGGCGGTGGAGCTACCCAAACATGACTGTCTCCTAGACCCATGGATTGAGGAAGGGTCAGAGATGGATCATTCATTTCCTGGAAGCCATAAGCAGCCCCTCGACTTTAGAGAGAAGCTGGCCTTGCCCCTGTTCCCACCTTCCCATTTGCCTCCCCCCATGTCCTTTCCTTACCCACTTCAGCTCTTACCACCTCCCTTGTTCCAACCCCTGACCCACGATACCCCCTTTTCCCAAGGCCATCCCTTTCCACCCTATGAATTAAAATACAATGTAATAGAGGACTTGTCAATGCCAGGATGTGGCCCTGGAATGAACTTTGTGCCTGGCCCCCTGCCAGTCTGGCCCTGTCTCCTATGGTCAACACCTGGGCCCAGTGGTCCACCAGGGCAAGCCATGTTGTGTTCTGAACAACCCCTACCATGTACCAAAGATTGGGAGCCCATGCAGGCATCGACTCAGACATTCAAATAGACTGATCCACACATATTAACAGGACAGACAGAGACATGCCCATTCGGGAACATGGCCTGGGTAGGTAGGATCTTAGTTTGGGGCTAGATATGCCAATGGCTCTAGAGAGTCTGTCTGAGAACCTAGCTGTTGGGCCAGGGTGTTCTTGTCCATTGCTGATATCAATAAAAACATGGAAGGACAAAAAAAAGAAAGAAAGTAAGAAAGTTGAAATTTGATGTCATCCTGAACGAATTTAATAATTCTAGGCCAGCTTTGGCTACAAAACGAATGCCACAATAAATAAATAAACAAATAAATAAATAAATGAAAGATTTGGCTGTTGTAGTTTTCTCTCTGACAGAAAGCTCAGTTTCAAAGACAAACAAACAATAAAAAAATGAAACAAATATTCAGAGTAGAACTCTTGATTCAGCCTCAGCTTCTCGCCCTGCCACAATCAGTTATAGGTCATCAGTCTTGACATCCAAACACTCTGTATGTGGAAGGGTTTTAAAATCTGCAGAGTAATAGTGTCCAAATGAATGATTAGCCAGCTGACGTTTTAACCTGGAATTCCATGTAGGGCCTGCCAGTACAAACATGCGCAATTGCAAAAGTCTGGTGTGAGGAAAGGAGCAAGCTGCAGGGGAACCTGCCCTCTGTGGCTGCTCTTCAGCAGCTCTCCTCACCCTGGACAACTTCAAACAACCAGAACCTTCTTGTTCAACCCAGTGTCTGAAACTATTTAAAAGTATCAGTTAGCAATGTGAGATGGATTGGGTTTTGGTTTCGGTTTTGCATACGTTTTAAAATTATTTCTTATTAATTTGTTCTTGCTATGAATTCTTAGCTGGCCGCTCGAGTGCTGGGATTTACAGGGATCATGCCTGGCTTGAATGTTGTTTTTTTTTTTCTCTCCTCTCCACTAATGTTTTACATAATTTGTGTTGTTCCTCTCAGCAATGACAAAATAGTCGTAAGGTGCCCATTCAGTTGGGCTTTGATATGATCATGCTTTAGTGCAGCACGCTTTTCTTGAGTTTGTTGGGAGATGTGTATTTCAATCTGGTGCTGGGCTAATTGTACACAGTTATGAGCCTTTTGCATCTCAATGATTGACACATGCATTATCACGATTATTGATAGACCTTAATTACGGATATCATAATTTTCTCACTATAAGACAAAAGCTGCTCTTGCTATATGATGACCAGCAGGGGGTCAGGGCTGAGGTGTACATAGTTCTAGGTCCTTAGAGACGATACTGAGAGGGAACCAGGATGCACTTCCAACAGGAATTTCAGCAGAAGTTGGAAGCAAAGTTAGAGTTTAACTAAAAGATATTTCGACACATATTTGCATACTGTTAGCAGATAGAGACATGTAGGAAGATAGTTACACCAACTGTATATATGGGATTCTCAACAGAGTAGTGCTGAAGTGACTTTACAGTCATCACATATATGACTTTAGTGACTGTAATTAAGTTGGGTGCTCAGGGACTTACATGAGATCCTGATTTATGTACATAATTCAACACATTGGGTGGGATTCTAGTTGAGAAGGTAAAACCATTGGACACAAAGATTACATTAGTGCTTTTATTATTATTATTATAATTAAAGTTTGTATTCTTCTTTGTTAGCTTCTAAGAGAGTTGCAGGTTCATAAACAGGCACGTTCTATTGGAAGGTCATATGTATTCAAGCCTTGAGCACGGTTCGTTGCTTACTTGAAACAACTTTATACAAGGATTATTGTCTCTACATAGACAACCTTCAGCAAATATTGCTAATTGAGCTGCAATTGTTGACTTTTAGCTCTCAGACCCAGTGAGGGACTCTTTTGCCTTGTGTATCCCTCTAACTGCCTGTCTTTCTGTTTCCCCTGTTTTGCAGGGCAGTATCTTATTAGCCTATTCACTGTGGCCATTTTACTTAAACAAACAAACAAACTCCAAAACAACAGCTAAGACCTGATTTAATAACTTAAATCAAGGATCTATTATTAAACTCTGCCACCATGTAAAGTGACCATTGTTCCTGTTCATTCCGCTGTGAGCTCTCTCACTGAAGCATCATTTATCTTTTTTGAGGAGAGTTCCAATCTCCAGTTCCTACAGGAGAACTGATTGCCTGACTTGATCTGCCAGTCCCTAGGCCTGGAGGTTGCTAGGCTTATTGTAGTTGCTGATGAACTCATTGTAGAGAGAATGAGCCAACATGGATTCTTCAGTCACTTAAAGAGTCCAGTTGACTTATTTTTTTCTTCCCATGTTTCTTGCCAGTGGAGAGACTGCATATCATGAATTTCCAGTTCATCATAATGATTATATGACAAACAGTGATAATAACTTCTAAAAGGTATAGAAAAGTATGAACATAGCCAAAGATTAATGCTTATCTAGGTCAAGAGAAATTTGAATTGTGTCTAAGGTAGGATTCTTGTTTTGGACTGCCATCTAGTGTCTACTAAGGCAAGCAGCATCATATGTTGTAAATGGCTGTGATTCCCAGAAGTTACAAACTTCATTCACACTTACATGTATTCATAGGGGTGAAAACCTATCTAAAACTCAATAGAGTGGTAAGTAGTTAATTGGTAGGGATGTGTTTTTGCTTTGTGTAGTTTATATATAGAAATTTGAAAGTCTTATCTTGTTCAAACTTGATTCAATTGATGATCTATCTCATTATGTAGTCCAAACTGTTCTCCAACTTTGGAGAATACTCTTGCCTTAGTCTCCAGAGTCCTGGGATTACAGATGTGAGCCATCACACATAGAACAAACTATCTATCTATCATCTATATTTTGAGAAAATCTCCATCTAAGTATTGGCTGGCCTGGACTCACTATGTCAAACATGTTGGCCTGGAACTCACAGAGATCTGGCTGTCTCTGTTTTCTGAATGCTGGCATTAAAGGGGTGTGGCACCTCTCATGGCTTTAGTTGAAAAGTTTATACCTATTTGAAGTGTATGCGGTGCTGGAAGCATGACTACTAAGACTACTAAGGCTAAGACTACTGCTCTGTGTTGGAGACATCTGAGTTTTGGATTTTCCTTTGCTGAAATGTTAAGGCTGGGATTCTAGTGATAGCACTCGGTAGGACGCTGTTCGCTAGGATGACCACGGTGCTGGAAAGGCCTGTTTTGACTAGTATTCACTTAGCTGTTTATGAGCCTTAATGACACTCACATTAGCATAATCAGGGATGAGCGCTAGTTTGTACACAGGTGTTTATGTATAATATTGTAAATTAATTCTTATTTTTGTATGTTTATCTGACACGTTATATGTCATAAATATGCATTGATTCTCAGGTCCCATAACAACCTATAAAACATGTGGTTTATTAATTTTGGCATCTTTCAAATGATGAAACTGAAGCATGTCAAGGTTAATTAACTCATCCAAGATTAAGCAGCTGGAATACAGCAAAGCTGAATTTAACTCAGATAATCCATCTATGAGCCAGGATAGACGGGCCCTTGAGGAATATACAATGCTGCTTTGTTTTGTAAAATTATAAATAAAACACAACTACTCCTATTAGTCATGAAAAGTATATTTCATAAGTTTGACTGCTACAAATCTTAGGTCAGTGAACTTGATAAGAATTCGGTCACATCAGAAGTTCTGTTTAATGTAAGCAGATTGGGATAATGTGGGATGCATGCAGGGTGCAAAACATCATGGTTTTTCTTGCGAATTAACCATTCATACCCTCTTGTCATCAAACATATGACGTGTCTGGAATGGAGGAAGCAGGGACAGAGGGATTGTGTGAGAGTCTTCACAGGCTTGCAAAGTGGACACGGAATGGGGTTCTGGATGTGTATTAAGACAGATCCTTATGTGGAGAGTCATAGACTTGCATTATTTACTCATTTACTGGTTTTCCAATGCATAACCACAGTTGTTTACATTTGTGCAAACACACATAGGCATGCACGAGACAGACACACACACACACACACACACCACTCCTTCCCATCCATGACGGCCCAGCACCATCTCCTCTTGTTAGGGGAACACCTGGGTTCTTGGGCCTTTGGGATGCATCTGAGAAATGCAAGTAGTCAGAAAGAAGGAAACAGCTGATTGAAGTTGGTCTACTCTCATCCATCTATCAGACTTGATCTAGTCTCATCAATCTCTTCCAAGTAAGGAAGGGACAACCTTTCTCAGAATCATGCCCACAGCAGAGGGTTCTCACATCTTAAGGGTCTGGTGGGAATAACTGTTAAATGAGCAGTGACTGAGTGAGCACACCCCAAAACTTGAAGGGGAACACTCGTTACTTAATCCTCAATATCTTCAAAGTGTAAATTGTTGCTCAGGAACTGGGCATCATCCCTAGCACATGAATGGAGGAAGTGGAATTAAAACTAAGCCGGCTTGCTTCAAAGCTATGTCTCTTGATCACTGTCATTCCCAGTAAGTTGTAATCTCTACCCACACACAACCTTACATGTTTTGCATCATTGCGGTATGGCCTTCTGAATGGGCTAAAGCATAAGAACTTCTCATCTGATGTTATATGGTTTCTTTTTATATGAGATAGAAGCCTGTAGTGTAGAATATATAGCTTACTTACAAATAGCATATAATTATAAATGCATTTAATTAAGTGTATATCTTAAAAGATTATTAAGCAAATCATGGTTATCAGTTATCAGATTAATTTAATATCTAGCTTCAATGCCTAAAATGGTCCATACAACAGATTTAGCATCTTAAAAGATTTTCAGAGGACTAGCTAGATTATTGGAGTAGAAAAGGGATTGACATTAAAGAGCTTGAGGACCCCTGTTCTAAACTATTCTCTTTGTTTCTTTTTGAGATAGGTTTTTACACAGCCCAGGTTGGCCTTGAACTCTGTCTTGAATTTCTAACCCTCCTGCCTCCCTTTCTCCTAGGCTTAAGCAGTTCTCTCATCTTATAATTTTCTGCTCCATCACTAATTACTTAAGGAAAGGGTTCAGCCCATACCTTAGCCTCTTACTGTTCTTTTTCTTTCAGACTTTTGTTTTCCTATCAAGAGTCCTTGCCCTGTAATGCTTGTCTGTGTCTGTCCCAGCAGGCACCTGGCCTTGAGAGGAGATTCTCTCCTTGGTTGATTGTTGTTTATGTTCACTGCAGGTGTTCTATGCTTGAATAAATGCTTGGAGGGTGTCTGGTGCTGTGTGTCCACAGCATTTTTATGGTCCAGGATGACAAAATAATATCTTAGTATATTTAGCTATATATTTCCTACAAAACAACCATGTATGAGAGGATGCCTTGGCTCTGATCAAGGCGATTAAATAATTTATTCTTTCCTTTTGTGCCTTCCTTGTAAGCTTAGACTGAGGAGGTATAAAACGTGTATATTGTCGCGACTGTCAAATTTGTATCTTTGGAAGGTGAGCTTAAAGTTTTGAAAGTCTTTTGAAAATAAGTTGGGGGCAGAGGGAAGAGGTGTACCCCAGGGCTCTGGAGGCAATTCCAAAGTGTCCAGGGACAGTTTTGCACTGTGTCTCTTTTTGTAATTCTCTATTTGCATTGTGTCCCTTCTTTATGCTTTACTGTTATGGGGTATGCCATTTTTCCCATTGCATTTGAGGGTGCACTGGGGCATAAAAGTGCAAGAGGTCTTGGCCCTTCATATACTCAGGTATCAGGGAGAACATTGTAGCAAAGGTTTGATCTTGTGACTGTTGGACATCTGCCTGGAGAGACTGAGAAAATAAGAGAACCACTGCTCAATGTTATTTCTAGAAACCATTTGTGAGACTGAGGTGAGAAGAGAAGGTGATAAACCTCCTGACATCAGTTGTATATTTTTTAACTTGTGCTGCCAACATTGTCTGTCTCACAATGGACCAGTTATCATTTATCATTTTGAGGCAGCCCTTGCTAATAATGTGATTGTGGCTTTTACCATCATCCCTTGATGAATTACAAAAATGCAGGCTTCAATCACTCCAAGTTGGAATCTACACTTAACATCCTGGAAAAGCAGCTCCAGCCAACCCTGCTCTGGCATGTTAGAGGGAGGAAATGGAAAAGAAAAGGTAAAAGAAAGCCCTGTCCCTTAAACTTGTCCTAAACATTCTCCCCCTCCTATGAGTGTATCTTGCTGTTAAACCTTTCCGTCTCCAGCTTCTTCTGCACATTCTCTGCATATTTAATTCTGCCCTCAATGGCAACACTGCCTGAAGACATAGCATGACAAAACCTTATTGACCTGCAATCTTCATCATACAAACAAATATACAGGATCATACGACATCATCACAATGTTTCATCAGTGGCCTCGTTTCATTGGTGGCTATCCAGTGATATTGAATCCAATGGTCTTATCTTTAATCTAAACTTTTGCTTGGAGAACACATGAATCGAAGTTTTCTTGCCCACGATCTTATTCAACTTACTTTAAAATCTTAGACTCCATCGGACACTTATTAAGTCTCAGGTTGCTTTAAAGTTCCACATTTTATAGTTTCCATTTTAGAGGGTAACATCTGAAGATTCTGATTGGATGCCCTTAGGAAAGTCTGACTAATCAAGCATCAGCATATAATTTTCAAACTATTAAAAATATGACTCATATGTAAATACTATATGTGGTAAGCTCGTATATATGTTAAAGAATGATGGAACTCATTAGTGAGTAAGCAAGCTGGAAGTCAATTTAGTTTAAAGACGAATATAGGAAGATAAAGTGTGTATTTACTTGGGGAACGAATGAGTGCTGAATGAATACTGAAAAATTAGAGATACGATTTATTCTTGTACAATACAAATATAACTTTCAGGGTTGTCTTTTCTATTGCAGGCAATTAATTTGCATCGACACCAGGCAAACTTTTTTAATTAATTTCATTTAAAGAACTATGATTTGATTGATTCAGCTTGAAGGGCTATAAGAAGTTAACGAATCGCAAGACTCAAATTAACAAATCCAGGATTTAAAAATAATTCGACAAGTTACAGTGACGGGAAGGTGAGGAAATTGGAGAGCTAGATCACACGCAGCTATTTTCTTGGGGGAGATGGCAGCTATCAGATGAGGCGGGCATTCATTCATTTCCCAGGTGATCAGACAAGGTGATATGTTCTTATTTCTTTTACTAAACCATATTGGTATGTTGAAGGTACTTCAATTGTGTACTTTAATGCCTTGCAATTCCCATTTCAAAGTCCACACGGGAATGCAACTCTTAAAGTGGTTGTACTGCTAGCAATTCATCCATCCCTAATCCCATTAGGCTGTTAATTCCCAGAGAACACAAGAGTAGGAGATGCTGTTTGCAAGGCTAAACTAATGTTATTACCCGAAACCACAGGACCATTCTAGCCTTAGAAAACATGCTTTGTTCCATAAACAGCCCTGAACTCAATTTGTACAACCTTGTGACTTCACCACACTTTAATGCTGACAACCTCACCCCATGGTTTTATGTCGACACATACGTGAACAGAGATTTCGGATAAAATTAGGGGAACTTCCTTTGCCCCATGTATTAATTATACTAGCAGAGGGTTTACCTTGCATTGTCTCTAACAGAAAAACCACGTTGTAGTTATTGGAGCCAAAGGCTGAAATATGAAGTTGAAAACCTCAAACTAACAAAGCAAAGTTGACTAGATTACAGATTGCCATCTTCAGAGGAACTGAGAGGAGGTGACATACAGCTGTCCACTACAGATGACATGATAATTTGTACTTGTCTTTTATTTTATTGTTAAAATCTTCTACATTTTCTATTTCAAAAATCAGCTCGGTCAAATCTATGTTAAATGTAATCTTTAGTAACCTTTACTGACATCTGCACCTTATAGTCTCCGAGTCTAGAAGGTCCTCCTGTACTAAGACAAACTATTTTCTAGATTAGAAATTTCTATACGATGAAATTTATATCTGTATTGCTGCAATATAAGCAAATATTTGCTCGTTGCTTTAAAAACAGACCCTTCAAAGTCTCTAATTGCCGTTTGGGGGCAAGGAGGGCTCATATAGACTTTTGGGGCCCCTTTCCCTTATTATCTTATTTCTTATTCTTCAGAGCTAGACCCCCTACCTTGCAAAACTCTGAAGGGAATCAGGAGCTTTAAAAATACTGCCCAATGTTTCCCTTCATAGATGTGAAAAGGGTGCCCCGCCCCCACCAATGAAAAGCATTTTAAAGTCAATGTCTTTAAATCACATATTTAAGTCTGAAGCCCCCCCCACATGCTACACCCCCAAGGCCTATGAACCCCCTCTCAACTTGCCCCAACTGTTTTATACTGGAAATCCTAGTCCTAGTCCATGGTTGTGGTGGGTCTGTACTCAGAAGTCACCAAGGACTTGTGTTACTTCCCTTGCGAAGAAACAGAATAATCGTGAAAATTTAGGCGGAAATGGTTTCATTTTTGTCCCTAAATTAAGGGAAGTATGTGCTCTATAATCCCTGAGAAAAAGAACTTTCAAGGGTAAAGGAGCGACCAGGTAATTTAGAAGAAAAACAGAAAGTGGTCTCTATCTGCCCCGGACTTCCTTTGGAGTTGGGGGAATTAGGGACTCCTAGGAGCGTTGTCTTTAGCGAAGAGGAAAAAATAAACATATATTCTGAAGCCTGAGGCTCCTCGGATCCTTTACCGACCAAACTCCAGAGATTTGGTGCAAGACATTTTAATATTTTCTCCTTTTTGTGAAGTGTAACAAACACAAGTTGGGCGCAGCGCGGCTGCTCGGAGCTTGCCAGCCAGGCAGGCCGCCGGAGCACCAATCAGCGCGCGCCTGAGCTCTATATATACAGCGGCCGGGCCCACGCTACTCCACCGGCGTATTGCCATTAGTTCCTGACTTCCAGAGACTCATCATGTCGGAGACTGCTCCTGCTGCCCCTGCTGCTGCGCCCCCTGCGGAGAAGGCGCCTGCGAAAAAGAAGGCTGCCAAGAAGCCCACAGGGGTGCGCCGCAGGGCGTCCGGGCCCCCGGTGTCCGAGCTCATCACCAAGGCTGTGGGCGCCTCCAAGGAGCGCAGTGGAGTATCCTTGGCCGCGCTCAAGAAGGCGTTGGCGGCCGCGGGGTACGATGTGGAGAAGAACAACAGCCGCATCAAGCTCGGGCTGAAGAGCCTGGTGAGCAAAGGCATCCTGGTGCAGACCAAGGGTACCGGCGCCTCCGGTTCCTTCAAACTCAACAAGAAGGCGGCTTCTGGCGAGGCCAAGCCCAAGCCTAAGAAGGCAGGCGCGGCCAAGGCGAAGAAGCCCGCGGGTGCAGCCAAGAAGCCCAAGAAGGCGACTGGTGCTGCCACACCCAAAAAGGCGGCCAAGAAGACCCCGAAGAAGGCGAAGAAACCCGCGGCGGCTGCTGTGACCAAGAAAGTGGCCAAGAGCCCAAAGAAACCGAAGGTTGCCAAGGCCAAGAAGGTCAAGAGCGCGTCTAAAGCCGTAAAGCCGAAGACTGCCAAGCCCAAGGTTGCTAAGACCAAGAAGGTTGCAGCCAAGAAAAAGTAGGCTGTCTCTTCTTTATAACCCAAAAGGCTCTTTTCAGAGCCACCACTCCCACTTAAGAGCTGTAACATTTGTGTTGTAACTAACGAAGCACCCTTGCCTGGGACTTAATCCAGGCAGCGCTTGGCGGGTTGGGTTGGGTGGGGTTGCCTATCCCACTTAAAAAGTTTCTGCTGAGCTTCTCAGGAAGTGCTACTTCTGGTGCGCCCTCCCACGGCTGTCACCACGGCTGTCAACAGCAAAAAGCAACCCTTGGCGCTAGTCCGTATTGGACTGCAAGGTGATTTGAAAGTTCCGCCCTGCTTGTGGGTTGGCTTACTCCCGCCCAGAACATTAGTCCTTAGTTTGATTGGACGCCATCCCGAAGTTTGCGCTTCCTGCGTGGAGAAACGTATCCGGGACTTGTAGGTGCTCAGCGCATCCTGTGGGTGTTAGCCTTGAGGTTTGGGAGGAGATTGGGTGCTGGCGCCTACGAGCTGCCTCCCTTAATACAGACTTTCGAAGTAGCTGTTGGAACGACTAGCCTGCTGAGTTGGACCCAGGACTGAAATGTTTCTACTTCCGGTTTGCTTGCTACAGCAATGGAGTGGTGGGTTGAACTGCGTCACAACCTTGGTTAGCCATTTTTTTTTTTTTAAATGTCCATTACCGGTTATTTACTTGTTTTGCCTTAATTTGACACAGGATAGCTGTAGATTATCATTGCCTCCGCTTCCCGAAGCGCTTAAATTATACGTGTGTGTCGTCACTAAAGATCGACCTCGCATAAATACTGAGGTTTCTTGATAATGCTTTCTTTGTACAGTCCAAACTCTTAATAAATTGGCTATCTTGGCTATCTGTTGAAGGTGTATGCTTCTAATAAAAGCCTTTAGTTTTCATTCACTGTTCATACCCGCAGTCTTTCTCCTAGATAGGGAGATTACGATTGCCGATTTGTTGCAGCTTAGATCATATTTCTGGTGTTCCCTATAGTGAGTGCCTTTTGGAGATCTAAAACAGAAATTTCCTCAGTGGGTCCAGTGTTTATTTCAGTGTCCCAAGTGAAAGCCAGGAGATCAGAAAGGAAAATCTCCCGTTTTCTCCCAATGTTTTGAGTCCTCAGTTTAAATGAACAAAGCCATTTTAGCACAAAACATACTAAATACACCCATCTTCCCAACTCCATGCCCTCGGGAAGACTAGGTTGACATAAAGCCTCACCACCTCCCGGTCTTTTCTCAAAATCTTTCAAGGCATTCCTTCTATATTTTAATTAATAGTTAAATAGTTGTTAAGGGGACTGAACGTGCTAGTAGCTGTTCTACCACTGAAATGTGTCCCTGACACACTTGTTTTTACTTTTTATTTTGTGGAAAGGTCTTTCCTCTCTACCAGACTGGTCTGAAACTTGTAACCTCCCTGCCTCAGCCTTCAGTTGCTGGGATTTCATGTCCTTGCCACCACATCCAGCTGTCATTTCCTTTGGCGTTTACATATGAATTTGAAGATACTGTCTAGTGTCTCATCACTCAGAGGAAAGCTTCTGGTATTTTTATTGAGATTGTATTCAAGCAAATTTGTGGAGCTACCAGTTTTCCTATGTAAAACGGCATGTTTTTCTTTTTGACCAGACATTTGTATTATCTATCTACCTATAGATCTTTTACATTTTCTCCAAATATGTGCCAATATTTTAAACCCTAGAAACATCTTTATAGTTGTTGGCAGTAATACTTTATGAAATTTGATTCCTTTAGGAACATCCTACAAAGTGGACATTAAACCACTTAGTACTGAAGCAATCTCTGCACAAATGAATTAAGAATTTTTAGAACAGGTCTGTCCCTTGATACACAAGGTGAGAACAGATTCAGGCACATATGCAACTTTTAAATCTAAAAGCAATATTCATTAGGGAAAAAGAGGGACAGGTGAAATCCATTTTAAATCCACTACATCCAAAATATTATCCTTCAATGTAAAATGAATATAAAATGAGTACTATTCTACAGTTTTGTCTCTTATATTACATCTTTGTGATATATGTATTTTGTACTTGTAGCATATCTCAGTCCAGAATGTATGCTATTTCTAATGTTCAGTTAGCTACCTGTGGCTGTGGAGACAATCGATAAATATAACTTTAGAATAACCTCAGACCTTTAATCTACATTTTTGTTTATGATGAGAGTGTTAAAAGATGGGTATTGTCATATGCTGAAATTATGAAGATAGAATGTCTGATTGTTGGAATCTCTGTGAGTTCTTGGTGAGCCTGGTCTAATGAGCTCTAAACTAGGTAGGGCTACATAGTAAAGACCCTGACTCAAAAATAAATTAATTAAAAATTAAAATATGGGACTGAGTTGGAGGAGCCATGGTCACCTGATGTCAGGTGCCTGGGGCTTGTCTTCTCAGCCACCAGAAAGGAGAACCCAAGTCTGTTGAGCAAGAAGAGTAGAATTGAGCAAAACTGCAGGGAGGGGCATAGATAAAAGATGAGCAGGTCTTTGTAGTCTTATCCCTCCCTTCAGTTTTTCATTTCCTTCCAGAGCCAAGTGAAATGAACTCTTGACACTGGAAATACCTCACTGACTGGAACTGAGTCAGTGTAGCAACCAGGAGATCTAATTGTGATGCTAAATATAGCTCAGGGTGTGGTTGCATGTTTGTAAAGCCAACACTTAGGAAGGTAAAGTAGGAAGCAGCAAGGTTGTAGACCACAACTGAACGACAGAGGAAAATCTTGTCTGAAAAACAAAAAAACCCTGTTGAGTGTGGTGGCCTTTTTTCTCCATCACCCTGGAGAAGGACACAGGGGCATCTCTCTGAGAGTTCAAGGTCAGCCTGGTATACGTAGTGAATTCCAAGGCAACCAGTGCTATGTAGAGAGACTATCAAAACAAAACAAAGCAAAAACTACGAACACATACAAACAACAACAACCAAAACCAAAATAACCAACCACCCAGCCAACAAACATGTTACTTCAAATAAAACCACAAATAGTCTTTAAGACTGAAGATATGGGCATGTAGCTCAGTGGTAGAACAGCTTGTCTGTCATGGGAGATACCTTGAGTTCCATCACCTGTAAATAATTAACAATAACAATAACAACAATAGTAAAATGATATTAATAACAAAACTCAAAGTAATGACACTATTCAAACTATCCACTACAGTGCACCTTCAGATATTTTCAATTTTACATATTTATTTGATTTCAGATCAGCACTCCAAGAGTTAGACATGTGAATCATCCCAAGAAAAGATAATACATTCTAATTTAAATTCAATGCTTCTTTGGATTTCGGTTTATTGGATTTGGATATTTAAAGTTGATCTAGATAATTGAAATGTTGCATAAACATATTTTTTAGATTTTTTCTTTTATACTTTTCCTTCACTTTAGTACTAGAGGTGAAACCAAGACCTTGTGTATGCCAGGCATATGACCTCCCACTGAGCTGTATCTTCAGTCTCGTCTGTCCTTTTATGTGAAATCCCTTGTTTTAATTATTTGAGAGAGAGCTAAAAATTATAACCCATCCACAGTCTTTAGGTGCAACATTACATTACCCCCCCCCCCCTTTTAAAGTTCTTTACTTTTCCCCCTTCCCCTCACAGTGCAAGTGCTTCAATAGACGACCAACTTAGGTCTAAGCAGCCATTAATCTTGAGCCTAAATATTGATCTGCTTAAGATGACTTCTTTTCTCAGCTTGATTATGTGTATGGAATTTTCAGCAAGGACTCTCTGTCCACTCTTGAGTAACCATGAACTGATAAAGGTAAGATGAACAAGAGAAAAGAAAAGAAAAAAATCATTCCTATTTTATAAGTCCAGAGTCACAGAACAGAATAAAACTCAAAGATAGCCTGAAGAACTTAGAAGGAATCATGGTAGCCCAGCAAAGTGTGGTTCAAGCTTCGGAGGATGCCCAGTTGGTGAGAACGAGCCCGACACAGACGTTCAAACAGAGTTGGCATCCTTGTTCTCGGAGTAAGGCCTCATGCCATTGCCATCTCGACATCCAGAGTGGTAGGGATTGCTCCTTATCCAGGTATAAGAATGGAGATTCTTCCATAAGGAAAATTTATTCTGATTTTAGGCTAGAGAACCTCATGCCAATACAACAAACATTGAGGTTACATTCTCTTTTCTTTACAAGACTGTATTTTTCCTCACAATTGCTTTCTTTGTGTTTGAAATCCTAGCTAGAGATGAACAGAAGCCAGATATGCAGGATTACACCATTAGAGGCCTTCAGAAGAGATCAGGGATTCAGGGTTGGTAGTAACACACCTACTGAGAGCTGGTATTTTCTGTGCACTATTTTGTAGCAAGCCAAACATAGTAGCTGTTATTATACATTTATTTCCTAACACAGTCTTGGCATAGAATATTGAGGGGGTGCTATGATTTCTTGAATTTTAGAGATTAAGAATGGAGGCTTGAGAGCATCAAGAATTCATTTAGTTATTTTCTGATCTATGAATCAGTATCATTATCTTCTATACAGTAATAAATTTTCCACAAAACTATATGATCATATATTTAATTAAAATTTTCTAATTTTGCATTAAAAGCCAAAAAGAAACAATTGACACCTATCTTAATGCTGTCATCCAGCATAAACAAATATCATTTCAATAAATAAATAATATGAAACTATTCTGTCAATTTTTTTTCTCATGTGAAATCTTTGTAATCTGGAGTATGAAGTACAATTTGGACTAGAATTACCTAAATTTAAATGCCATACAGCTCCCATATTAATAATGTAGAAAAAATATATGCTCTGGGGTAGTATCTAGCTGTTCCTAAGGAAACAATAATTCTGATGTGGTCCTGAAGTATAGAGAGAATCTTTAATATCTGATGTCTTACTGCCTTGTGCCTCCTCATACCAGCACTGACAGAGTTTAGGGTCTAATGAAGGCCAGTCTCTCACAGCTTCCCCTGCCTACCTTGGCACAGCCTTATACCTGAAACAGAATCACCTTTGAAGAAGATGAAGACAAAATTATATTTGATTATTCATTTTGTTACAAACCTATTTAGCAGAAGACTAATTGTATTTGTTATGAGACTGGCTGGAAATATTTGCTAGTAGTTAACTTCTCAAAATCTCTTAGTGGGAAAAGTTACTTTGAAATCTAGTACAAATTATAATTAATAGTTCAGTCTAAGTACCCTCCCTCCCTTCCTTCCTTCTTTCCTTCCTTCTTTCTTTCTTTTCTTACTTTCTTGAAGCAAGATGTTACTTTGTTGCCCAAGCTGATCTGTAACTCACTCTACTGAGACAGCCAGGATTCAAAATCTTTATCACCTTGCTTCTACCTCCGGATGAGGTTAAGTAATACTCAGTTCATGTGATTCCGACCAGACTTGCCTGTTGGCTGGTGGGGGGGTCTCTCTAATGAGTCACTGTTTTAATTTTTACTTACTTCCTTCTAGGAAGATGCAATTCAGTACTGAATCTATAAAGTGTTCTAAAGTTATACCAGGACTTTCACCTGAGGATCAAGTGTTCAAATTGCTTACCACTGACTATATTGACCACCACATGCATTCTCCTTCCCTTTTTCTTATAATGGCATTCCTCAGTCAAAGCATCATAGAAAGCAACTATGCCCCTGGGCCAGAGAGTCCAGAGTCTTAATAGAGAGGAGCTTCTGTGAAAGTGAATATAAACGGAATGGTTGTGTGTAGGGGGTGGGGGTGGAGAGGCCGTGTATAATTTGAAAAAGCCAAAGCTTAAAGGCAAGTTTACCTGGAAGTTAATGAAAGCCCAGTCTCCACCTTCTAAGGCCCTGGATGGGGCTCAAGGCCTGCAGTCATTCTGTTGTCATCCTTGTTTTAAGCCGTGAATGTAACTTTATTATGTACTGTCATTTTGACTTGGGTTTTGTTTCATTTCTTTGGTTTATAGTTTCAATATTTGCATCTGGT